>JZLH01S0480887.1:60060-80607 GCA_001188425.1 Eucidaris tribuloides
AGCATTTATGACCAACAAGGAATTTCATTTCATCAACTAATTAAATATGCAAATGAGGAATGTTCCAAAATTTGCATGTCCCACGCATAATTTGTTTTTATTAATTCCACATGCAACATTTAATTTGACTGAAATTTTTATGTACCAATTTACCTTGGGGCATGCCTAATACATAAAGAAATTTGATCAGGTGTATGTAATTAACATAATCAACTAATTAGTGTTGATAACGCGTGGGACAATGTGGTAAGGCGTGGGGACACCATGCACATCTTTGTTCAGAATCTTCATTATAAATGTCATTTATGTTCCTCTTAATATGTTTTAAAACCTTTTCTGATGGACCAAGGAGTACAATGACCATCCTGAGGTCACCTGAGGTCTTGCAAACCCTCTGTAGTGCCCATAAAAATACATCAGTTATACAGATTTTTTGCCCTTCGACCCTCATATATCTAGGCACTGATGAGCCCACATAAGCCAGTTAAAAAACTCTGCATCCTCTTGCCATATAGCTGATTTTGCCAAGTTAAGGTGATAGCCATAATGTGTCTCACCCTAGTATGTTAATATTTGACCTTATTTGATCTTTGACCCCAATTTAACATTGCGGTCCCTATACATGTAGGGTATCTACCATCCTAGTTAGTTACATGTACAATGGGATGATACCAACCCCAGTAGAAAATAGTATATTCTATGAGTTGACCTCATTTGACCTTTGACCTATGTATGTGACCTTTGACCTTTGACCTTTGACATTGAGGTCTCTGGTAAGTACCACTACCATCCAAGTTTGGTTATAAATGGACTTATGGTTAGGAAGTTACCTAGTAATTGGCCCTTATGGGCCTTGCCCCCTGGGCCCTCTGGGCCCCCAGTGTACCATTCAGGAACCCTCTATCCCCTTCTCCTAAGAATCATTCCCACCAAAATGATAATAATGTGAATTATTCCCATAGGGCCCTCCCCAACCTGTTCGCCCCCCCCCCCCCCATCAGGGGCCAAATGGGGCCACCCTGGGCATTGGCATGAGGAACATTAATTATATAGCTCTAGGTATCTACACATACTGTGACATAGCTAAACTATTTCTGTATATCTAGAGAAGAAGACATTTGAAAATTACGCGGTAAACCATATTGGCCTTTAGGACCCTGCCTCTGGCCCCGGGGCCAGGGGGCCCGGACCATTTGAGAATCCATATGAATCCCTGCCCATCTAAGGATCATTCCGCTCAGAGTTATGGGGCCAATCCAATAATATATTCAATGTCAGTAATGTTGCATGGCGAGCAACTGTCCCCGTGTTTACCATACATGCTTTGTAAAGTTGAACCTTAGAAACAAAAACTGGAGTATTTGTATGATCTACATTCGGAGATAAGTATTGTAACGCAATATGTTTGGTGTGTAGAATGTTTAAAGAAATAGAAGCTTACCAGATGTTCTTATTTGGTTACGTTTAAAACTTCAGAGAGATAGAGCTTAGAGAGTGAAGCTCAAATTACCGCGACGAGGTTGACTAAGTCGGACGAAATGTTCTGGACTTAAGGGAATTTTATCATATTCATCATACTAGTGTAGACAGAGTAGGGAACAGGAAAATGTGTTTTCAATGAAACACGCATTGGTGAGTCTACTAATTCTCTAAGGCAACATGAATACATGTTTTAGAGGGTTTAGACATCTGTCTTTTTCAGTATTGGTCTTGTGTCAAACTTGTTGTGTCAGTTATCAAAATGCTTAGTGTCACTTTGTATCGCTATGGCGTTAGGGAAAAAATGTTACCAGATACAAGTTCGATTTCATTTCATTTCATTATTCTGCCATCATTGAGTAAAGAAAAATTATAGTACAATGGATACTTTGAAGAGGAAAAAAAGTTTAGTTTCCTAATCAACTGTTAGTTTAATTGCATTATGATCACGGACATCTGAATTCACCCCCCCCCCCACCGCGCAACGGGAATAAAAGATGATCACAATTTGTTATTCACGACTGGAGGGTAGGCTGATGGTCTTGTTTTTTTCTGTAATTGATAGGCAAATATATGCCGTGAGTCTATTACATATGAGTTTTTATCAATTATTGGATGGATGGTTGAGACAGGACAGCACAAGCTGAAATTACGGATCTGGCAGAATGTTGGGATATCCCCACCGGCTCAATCTTTTCTCACAGGGTGTATTTTCAGTAAGTGCTAGGAGTTTCAGAGTATGGAATTTTCAGGGTAATGGCATCAGTTGCTTGTAGAAGCTTTATTGAATAAAATTCATAATCCTTGATTTCTTAATCCAGTACTAAAGTCATCCTATAGATGCAACCAACTTATTCTGCCCAAATTGACTGAATAAGATTATTGGGAGGAGTATGAAAGTCATCAATATTATGGAGTGCCAATGCCAACACTGAGGGAGTCCACAATGTCTGAAAAGCTTTAGTTTATTGCAGTAACATTTAACAAGACGTGTGTCTGTGGGGAACTTGTGCAATTATATACGCTGCTATGTAGGCCTGCATGTATTTTGTAAACTTCTTTAAAAAAGTTCTGCAGCTCAACTTTGAGTGTCAATACATGTATCTCACTTTGTATTATACAGTAGTATAATAGTTGATATGTATTGTTGGAAAGCCTGTTCATTTCCCTCCACATTGATACCTCATTTGTGATTAATAGATTCATGGAATGTGCAACACATTTTAATAAGGGGCTAAGTCAAGAGTAAAAAGCTGCAAAATGCATTATTGTCACCAGTCCAGTGTTCATTTATGGAGAGTGGAATGTGTTGAAAATGATTTTTGTGATGGTTTTAACTGAAGTATCATTTTTTGTTTTTCTACTTTTTATTTTGGATATTAAATTTAATTTAAGTAGATGAGTTTCAATAAGATTCTTGCAAGTTTTTCAAGGTCCCTCCAACAATTGGGCAGGTGTCATGGCTTAGTGGATAAAACTTTGGTTTCTCAACCTAGAGGTCCGTAGTTCGAATCCACGCTGGGCCGTGGTGATTGTGTTTTTGGGTATTGGTACTTTATCCCCATTACCCTGTCCCTCGGATAGGACGTAAAGCCTGAGGTCCCACGTTGAGACAGAAACACCTCAGCATGTAAAAGAACCCACGCACTTCTTCGAAAAGAGAAGGGTGAAAACCCGGTGTTGTGGTCACATATCCATATATGCAAACTGCACGAGACTGGATGCCCGCGGGTAACAGTGATTAAGTTTGCTTTTCTAGTCCCTATCGTCCGAAATGATGACAAAGCAATAATAATACAAACTTTTCAATGAAAACCATTCAGAACATCATTAAACACAATCCATTCTCCATACAAATGAACACTGATCTGGTGACGACAACAATGCATTTTGCAGCGTTTCACTTTTGACATGGCCTTATATCAAAATGTTTTGCATATTCCAAGAAACCACAATCATGCAAATGAGGTATCATTGTGACACAAATTAAAAAGACATTTTAGTGATACTAATTTAAAGTACTATACTATGATACAGTGCACTCCCGTTATAACGAACATGGTTATAATGAAATTCCTGTTACAACGAAGTAAATATTCAGGTCCTAAACTTATTATCTGTATATCTTTATGTACGTTAACTGTTTGGTTGTAACGAAATTTCGATACAACGAAAGAAAACTGCAAGGACTTTGTTATAGTGGGAGTCGCCTGTACCAAGAGAGATTTGGACATTCAAAGTTGAGTTGCGTAACTTTTTTTTAGAAGTTTAGCTCTAACACAAAGTGGTTGTTTGTGACTTCCACTTTCCTTTTGACAGTGTCTATACATATTATGGGTTATTTTATTTGTTTGGGTTTGGAACTATGGCGACTACAGGATGGGCATGTTTCCTGTACCAGTGGTTTGTCTCAACACCAAGGAGAAGATTCTGTATATTTTTATTTACTTTTCCAAGTCTTTTCCAGGACCTTTGAGTTATATGTGACAGCTTTCCGTAAATGATTAGGGTTAATTTCTTGTCGCAGGATATGCAATGTGAGTCACACAGACAGAGCGGGAAAGGAACTGTATGACTGCTTGGTAGTTAATGCATTGCTTGGCAAAGTGTGCTTCATGTACATGAATGGCAACTTTTAGCAGTCTTATGTTTATTTCACTGATCCAAGGACAACTAAATGAAAACAAAGTAAAGTGGATCTTCCGGTCTTGTTGAAGTTGACACTGAATGAAGAAAGTTTTTGCTGTCTACATTAACAGTAACACTGGGGTTAGCTTTTTCACTGATAATAGGCTCTTGGTCTTATTTATGGCAGCTATATTAAAATTTAGTTGCATCTGCTTGAAGATTGGAAGTCAACCACTATTACATTTCATGTAGTTGTTCAGTAGTTGGAAGAGTAAAGAGTAAAAATTATTCAAACAAGCGTGACTTCTAACCTATTCGGACTGGTCACGGGTATACTCATCTGAACATCTATGGGAACTTTTCTTAAGTGAAGTCCTTAATGTCAAGTTCTTGTGAGTAAGCAATTCTGAGCATTGTGCAGTAGATGTTTAGTGACAAATTCTAGTTACCATCAGTGCTATTAAAGCATGAAACAAAGTGAAAATTAGAAGTTCTATGATAATTGTTGAATTGTATTTCACATTTCACAATTTCCTGCAAAACTTGTGGCTACAATAACAGCAACACAACAGTGGCTGTTTCATCATGTAAAATTTACTCTGAACATTGTGTTGCTTAGATATCACTGTAAATTACAAATCCACCAAAATTCTAAGACTATCATTGATTTGCAATTTCTAATGTAGTCTGTCAAAGAATATCATTCATATGAAAAGATTCTTGATAACCTTCAACCGAATAACAAAAACAAGCAAACCACAATCCGCAATGTGAGAATGTAATTTTGAATGAAAATAATGACAGTAAACAGTTTAACCATTACATTCACTTAAATGAGTCGCTGTAGTTTTTCTGAACTAGTTGATTACACGGAGTAGAATCATTTAACCTTCCCAACAATGACAGTTCCGGTACTGACCATAAATCCTTGAAACTTCAGTGTTGACAATGGTGAATATTTGAAGCCGTAGAACCGGGGAAAAAGACAAGGGGACGCGGGGTGATTCGCCCCCCGAAATGGCTAAAGAGCATCCGGAATGTGTAAAAGAGCCCCCGTTAAATTGCCATAGGGTTCAATGCAAAAGAGTATCTGCAAAGCACTAAAAAGGGAAAAGTAGCCCCCAAAAAGAAAATTTAAGTTTTTTTCCCTGCGTAGAACAATATCAAGCATGAATCTTATAGATTTTGCAGTAATTGGTAATATTATGTTGATTTTTGGTGATTCTATTTGTTTACTGTTGTGATCTTACAGGCCACCAAGCTTTCAGCAGAGGTGGAACCCTTCATACCCGGCACCAGCATGCCTCCACCACTACCGTCACCGGGCATGGCCACCATGTACTACAACCCTCCCTCACAGCAGCAGCCGCACCCACACCACCACCACCATCACCACCCTCACCCGGCCCCTCATCACCACAGCCACCAACACCAGCAGCAGCAGCATCACCAGCACCAGCCCCCACCGGTACCGACATTGGCTGCACCCCAGGGGACGGTGATGGGAGGGTCCAAGCCCCCACCCCAGCCAGGAGGAGGGGGAGGGGTGTACACCAACAACCACGCAGCAGTCACCACCATGAATGGCAAGAAGGTACCTCTGGCGGAGCTGCCTCGCTACATCACGACCTGCTACCCATTTGTTCAGGACAGGTATGGGAACCTCAAAATATGAAAGTTAATTGAGTAAAGAGTAATCTCACCCAGGTATTCCAAGGGGTGATTGCCTGACCTAAAAAGACCGTAACTGTACCCATGGCCTTGTACCCGTGGCCCTGTACCCGTACCCATGCTTCAGTCTGGCACGATACCCATACCTGTGCTTCAGTCTGGCTCTATACCCGTACCAACACGTCTGTACCCGTACCCGTACCTATACCCATGCTTTAGTCTAGCTCCGTTGCCTGTACCCGTACCCAAGTCCGAGGCCAGTCACGCTTATGCGCAGTTTTGACGATATGTCAGCATGTGCCCACCTTGGACACAGTATGGTCTGGTCATCTTGAACTTTGTATGGCAATCAAAGTTCAAAATTACCAGTAAATACTTTGGTAATTTAAAAAAAAAATAGCAAGTCAGTGGTGTTAAGTTGACCCTTGTCAGTTCTATTTTGTTACTAGCATCATTGTGTATCAGTTTTGTAGCAATCTAACAGTTTATGAGATTTTGGGCAATCACCTCTTTAAATTTTATCTGTGGCATTTCTCCCACCCAGCGTAGCCTGGTTGAAGCATTAGGTTACCTGTTCAAGTCCAGTTGGATTATTCTGTTTTCTAAGTCAGTAAAAATCAAAATATAAAACATTTGTTCTATTCTAACATGGACATTATTAGATCCAAGACCATAAAATCTCTCTGAAAAATGTTCAGTCATTGAAATCCTTTTAATGGTATAGACAGTATAAAGATTATAAACAGCTTTCATCAGACATCAGAGTTGGTTTGCTTTCTATCATGTGGAAAATTGTGTTCCTAGTTCATTACTTTAGTCAAAGATGCCAACATTTCAATCAATCTCATGACTGTATACCAAATCTCCAAGTACCTTCCTCAGCATGTTTTGTTACAAGTGCTGTGTTAGCTACAGTGAAGCTCAGTTTCAAAATCAGATACAGACAAATGCTGGTATGCATTATCTTTGTGAGACCATGAAATTAACTTTTCTGAGTCAAAGGTAATGGGTGTTTCCATTTTGTTTGATAAATTGTTATTTCATCATTTTGGTGGGTGAAAAGTCAGTCTTGATTGCCATGAACTTCATAAAGTAGTGTGTTAACTGTAAACATGCCAAAGAAATTACAGCTCTGTGGACATTATGTGTAATGTATGGTGTATATTTTCAACTTTGGCAAGTTAATAAAACGTGGTGAGTGTAGAGGAGGAATTACGGGGAGGGTAACCATTCATATTTGTCTTTGTTGTAATGCCATATTTGAAAAGAATTATATATGTAGATATTCTGATGGTATAATAGTGAAATAACTATAAATTGCAGTGTGAAGTTTATACCATACATGCGCATTGCTTCAATGGCAGTCTAAAAATATTAGCTGTTGACTTCTAAACTTGACAGAAGTAGGCTTAGAAATAAGTAGAGAAGCAAGTGCAGTCTTGTGATATGAACCCCCACCTACATGTAAGCTACAGATCTGGGAGTTCAGTATGTTAACAAAAAACTTCTGGCTAATGAGTTGAATACCATAATCTTGTGTGGAAAGGCACATGTTTCTATGAAAATGTCAATTGACATCCTTTGCCAATTTATGTCCTTGAAATGAAGCATTTTGCAAGCCTTGGATTGGGTTTGTGACCCCTTTTGATTGAGTGACACCCCATTTTTGGGGGAATATTAGTGGCATAGAGTTACATTAAGCCTTCCTCTCCAGTCCCTGTACATGAATGTTAACTCTGAAACTTCATCTTCCAACATGAGTGCTGTCCCACTTTCTAAATGTCATGTCGTCGACGAACTTATGGTCGGAATTACATCCCAGCTGGTTCACGTTTCGCCTTCCGCACACACAGCGGACGTAGAAATGTCATCGTGCGCAGACACGGCAATAAAAATTAGTAGCTAGCGTGAATTCCATTTTCATTACTTGCATGAGCATCATTATACGATTTGTTATTTAATGTGCAGTTAATATGATAAGCTAACACTTGCATTACAAATGACCTGGAGTTAGAAATTAAATTGACTCTTTCCTCATCCCAGAGACACACTAACCTCGAACCACCCCTGGGAATTGATTAGTAACTGTGGCGGTTTGTTTTTCCCCCCACTGTTGTAAGAGGAGAGATAAGTATTCCTAAGATCTAATAGGAAGTGGATTCGAGATCGTTGTCACCGTTTGTGCTCTTTTGTCTTTGTACATTTGCACAGTGGTCTAGTAGGAAGCACCATGACAGATGTCTGTATTGATAGATTGAAAAGTTGACATAGTTACTATCATTTTGATTCAATTTAGGGTCAATTTTGACTTGAAGTAGTGACTACTCTTTGTTGTTTATCTCGAGGAAAGGATTAATCGGTGAGCGTAGTGATTATGCGGACTTGCCTACAGAATTTCCTGCAGCTTGTAGCTTTGTTCAAATTTCCATGCAATTTGGTGTTGATACTCAGTTTCTTTTTGTATTATTCACTACAGAGTATAGAAAAAAATATTCAATCCTTAACTGAATTTTACAAATAATCCTATTACATAAACATTGTAAAATAAAGCTATAACTCTAAATGTGGTAAATTGTGTTTAGTTACAAGTTACATTGTATATTTTGCACCTACTTCTAAACTCCTATGGGTGTACTGTATTATGCATGACCGTGTCCAGAAAAGTAATGTATTTATCTTGGCTTACATTGTATGTTGCTACAGTATGTAGACCTATTCATCTCTTTATATTTAAACCGTAAGGGTCTTATTTGGCAATGTGTATTAATCATGCTTTCCATTAAAAATTGATTCCAGATTCCTGTAATTCTTGAATATTACAAACATGAGTCAATATCAAAATTTATATGTAGTTATTTCCCCAAAATATGTTCCCTTAGGACTGAATGAATCATTTGATTAAAAGCCATATTAAAGGCAGCTTCCATAATCGGATCGCTTACATATTGCACTAGTGGACTTGTGATCACCAACAAACTTATATCAGACCTTGCAACTGTCCCTAATTTCCAGGGTCAGTCCTTATTTTTGATGAAAGTAAAAGCACCTTTTACCCGTGTTTCAAATTGTGTCCCTATTTTTGCAAATATCTGTCTACAGTAAGGCATAGGATCTTTAGGAATGTCCCTATTTTTCATAATTTCACCCCTTTTTTGTCCCCATTTGTGAGGTTTAATGGTTGGCAGGTATGTTATATTATTGGTTGACAGAGTCGGGTTGATGCATGGCCCAATCTGCTTCAAATATCAAGTCCTGAGGGGTGTGGTCACATGACCTGTCACCATGAAGCCTGCATAAAGATGCAAAATGTGTAGAGACCTGAAAAATTATGAAGTGGGTGATTAGCATATTAGCATAATAAAGATACACATATGTATCTATGTTTGAACATATGTTAGATATATTGAGAAATACATGTATGATATCAAGTTTCAGTGCTCCCCAGATGTGTAGTTTTATTCCCCAACTTTTTTGTGGTTTAAAAGTTTGCAACTTTATATGACCTTCATAGTGACAGCTCACATGTGCATCAGGTGACAAATTGAGACTTCAAATATGTGCACAAGAAACTGCTCAGCCATTAACTCCTTCCTATCTATCTATCTATCTATCTATCTATCTATCTATCTATCTATCTATCTATCTATCTATCTACCTACCTACCTACCTATCTATCTATCTATCTATCTATCTATCTATCTATCTATCTATCTACATGTATCTATCTATCATCTATCTATCTATCTATCTATCATCTATCTATCTATCTATCTATTTGTCTGTATATCTATCTGTCTATCTATCTATCTATCTATCTGTCTATCTATCATCTATCTATCTATCTATCATCTATCTATCATCTATCTATCTATCTATCATCTATCTATCTATCTATCATCTATCTGTCTGTATATCTATCTGTCTATCTGTCAATCTATTTATTTCTCTATTTCTCTATATCTATCTACATGTATCTATCTGATTATTTATACTATCATTCTACAGATCTACTTCAATTCTTTAAAATGTTTCAAAATATTTTTCCAAAATTATTTTGCTAGATGAATTTCATGTTCAGTTACTCTTATAAATACAGGTATAACATACATAAATAACTCAACCTACACAGGGTTACATGTACTTGAATAGGACTGCTAACATGTCTGATATTAGTGCGTAATATTAAGCGATCTTGATACGGATCACAGTGTACAGTATTAAACTGTTTACTGAACTACCAGTATCCCAAATTATTAATTTTCTTTTCCAGATCATGGATCATTTTTATCATAGTTCAGTTGCTTAGAGATTATGACACACTTGACCAGCAATGCATTGCATTCAAAATATTACCCATCAAAGTCTTCAGGTGTCAACAAACTTTTAATCTCTTTAGGTCTCTTTAGTGCTTTCTGTCAGGGAATGGTAAGTGCTTTTATGGTAAAAAGGTTATCTCTGTAGCATCATGCAGTGAGACAAAGACTTTGCCCTTGACATTGGTAACAAGGATGAACAATTTACAGTCACACTACATGTACATGTCAACTTGAAGTGAATTTTGAAGTTTCATGTGTAATGTTTGTATTTGTTAATCATTTCATGTACATATTGTAATTTCTATATTTGGTAGTTCCTTGGTAACATTCAGACGTAGTGAATACAATCTCACAGAGTGATATACTTCCTACATTTTTTTTTAACCATATGGCAATTTATACATGGTTTACTATCAGGCAGTTTCCTCACTCACACATATAACAGTCGTGAAGAAGCCTGCATTTACACTTCAATTTAGTTCCTTTTCAGTTTTTTTTGGCACACCTCTTGTTTAAATTTATGTTTTTGTACTTTGATTCAATATGTAATTGACAAAAACAGACAAAATGTAACTGACTGAGGGCCAGAAATCTAGTTCTCGGCAGTTTGTGGGTTAATACCTTCACATCCACAACTATTGTGTTCACAACAAGGAATTTGGAAGTCTGAAAACTTTAAAAGTTTATCAACATTTCCTGCTAATAATAGCAATGGATGAAGTTCACATTTTAAATCTATAAATCTATACACTATCAAACAAACACACCATACACAAAACTAAAGAGAGAAAGATTGGAGGATTAGGAGATGAGAAATTAAACAGGCTAAAAACATGGACAGCATTCAAATAAATTCTAGTATAATATCCTCATACCTTTTAAAATCATTATGTCATTTTGTTTTACAGCAATGTATGATTAGGAAATAAGAAATGTAGTTAAATAGTGAAGCAGAAAGATCACTCCATGAGTAGCTAAGAGAAGTTATTTATACATTTTAGCTTTTAATTTGAAACCAAGGAGCTTGTAAACGTGTAAGTTACAAGGTACTCACATTTGGGAACTTAGAATAGTGTTGTGGGATTGTTTGAAATTGTAAGCTCACATCATTCAGCATCTTACGTAATTTTAAAATGTAAGGTTAGTTTTTTCCTTCAAAAGTACCAAATTTTGGAAGAATAAGAGGTTTTTCTGTATATTTCCGTTTCAAGTTTGATTCCGAAATCCGTGCTTTTTCCGTGATCACGAAAATCATGTGAATATTACAAACATGAGTCAATATCAAAATTTATATATGTAGTTACTCCCCCAAAATATGTTCCTTTAGGACTGAATGAATCATTTGATTAAAAGCCATATTAAAGGCAGCTTCCATAATCGGATTGCTTACATATTGCACTAGTGGACTTGTGATCACCAACAAACTTATATCAGACCTTGCAACTGTCCCTAATTTCCAGGGACAGTCCTTATTTTTGACGAAAGTAAAAGCACCTTTTACCCGTGTTTCAAATTGTGTCCCTATTTTTGCAAATATCTGTCTACAGTAAGGCATAGGATCTTTAGGAATGTCCCTATTTTTCATAATTTCACCCCTTTTTTGTCCCCATTTGTGAGGTTTAAGGGTTGGCAGGTATGTTATATTATTGGTTGACAGAGTCGGGTTGATGCATGGCCCAATCTGCTTCAAATATCAAGTCCTGAGGGGTGTGGTCAGTCACATGACCTGTCACCATGAAGCCTGCATAAAGATGCAAAATGTGTAGAGACCTGAAAATTGTGAAGTGCGTGAAGTGGGTGATTAGCATATTAGCATAATAAAGATACACATATGTATCTATGTTTGAACATATGTTAGATATATTGAGAAATACATGTATGATGTCAAGTTTCAGTGCTCCCCAGATGTGTTGTTTTATTCCCCAACTTTTTTGTGGTTTAAAAGTTTGCAACTTTATATGACCTTCATAGTGACAGCTCACATGTGCATCAGGTGACAAATTGAGACTTCAAATATGTGCACAAGAAACTGCTCAGCCATTAACTCCTTCCTATCTATCTATCTATCTATCTATCTATCTATCTATCTATCTATCTATCTATCTATCTATCTATCTATCTATCTATCATCTATCTATCTATCTATCATCTACCTATCTATCTATCTGTCTGTATATCTATCTGTCTATCTGTCAATCTATTTATTTCTCTATTTCTCTGTTTATTTATACTATCATTCTACAGATCTACTTCAATTCTTTAAAATGTTTCAAAATATTTTTTCCAAAATTATTTTGCTAGATGAATTTCATGTTCAGTTACTCTTATAAATACAGGTATAACATACATAAATAACTCAACCCACACAGGGTTGCTAACATGTCTGATATTAGTGCGTAATATCAAGCGATCTTGATACGGATCACAGTGTACAGTATTAAACTGTATACTGAACTACCAGTATCCCAAATTATTAATTTTCTTTTCCAGATCATGGATCATTTTTATCATAGTTCAGTTGCTTAGAGATTATGACACACTTGACCAGCAATGCATTGCATTCACAATATTACCCATCAAAGTCATTGGGTGTCAAGAAACTTTTAATCTCTTTAGGTCAAGTTCTTTCTGTCAGGGAATGGTAAGTGCTTTTATGGTACAAAGGTTATCTCTGTAGAATCATGCATTGAGACAAAGACTTTGCCCCTGACATTGGTAACAAGGACAAGCAATTTATAGTCACACTTCATGTACATGTACATGTCAACTTGAAGTGGATTTTGAAGTTTCATGTGTAATGTTTGCATTTGTTAATCATTCTGTGTACATATTTGTAATTTCTATATTTGGCAGCTCCTTGGTAACATTCAGTTGTAGTGAATACAATGGTCATTTATAGATGGTTTACTATCAGGCAGTTTCCTCACTCACACATATAACAGTTGTGAAGAAGCCTGCATTTACATTACACTTCAATTTAGTTCCTTTTCAGTTTTTCAGTTGTTGTTTTTTTGGCACACCTCTTGTTTAAATTTATGTTTTGTACTTTGATTCAACATGAAATTGAAAAAAACAAAAAAAACAGACAAAATGTAACTGAGGGCCAGAAAACTAGTTCTCGGCAGTTTGTGGGTGAATGCCTTCACATCCACAACTATTGTGTTCACAAGGAGGAATTCGGAAGTCTGAAAACTTTAAAACTTTATCAACATTTCCTGCTAATAATAGCAATGGATGAAGTTCACATTTTAAATCTATACACTATCAAACAAACACACCATACACAAAACTAAAGAGAGAAAGATTGGAGGATTAGAAGATGAGAAATTAAACAGGCTAAAAACATGGACAGCATTCAAATAAATTCTAATATAATGTCCTCATACCTTTTAAAATCATTATGTCATTTTGTTTTACAGCAATGTATGATTAGGAAATAAGAGGTGTAGTTGAATAGTGAAGCAGAAAGATCACTCCATGAGTAGCTAAGAGAAGATATTTATACATTTTAGCTTTTAATTCGAAACCATCTTAAGGAGCTTGTAAACGTGTAAGTAGGGACAGTGATTTTCCGTTTCAAGAAAAGGCCTTTTCCGTTTCCAAAAATCTGGAATTCCATTTCAACTTGTCTGAAAAATGGAAATTCCGTTTTACCGTAGACTTTGTATACATGAAGAAAAATGACAATTCCGTTTACATAAAACTGGAAACAAATATTTTTCGCTGTTTTTGTGTTTTTGTGTCAACTTTTTCTAATTTTTGTTCTGAGTTTCATGTTTTTTCCTTTCAAAAAGTAAAAATTTGGAGAAATAAAGAGGTTTTCTGTGATTTTCCGTTTCAAGTTGTGATTTCCGGAAATTCCGTCCGTTTTCCGTGATCACGGAAAATCACTGTCCCTATGTAAGTTACAAGGTACTCACATTTGGGAACTTACAATAGTGTTGTGGGATTATTTGAAATTGTAAGCTCACATCATTCAGCATCTTATATACTTTTAAAATGTAAGGTTATGGTTATATTGGTGATATTTGGGTGATATCTTAGTGATATACATTGGTTAATGTGAACCTGATGTACATGGTAACACAGATGTTGCATCTCGTAAATTTCATGTATGAGTTAGTCCCAAAATGAATGTTAGTTGCAATCCAGTTTAAAATTATAGTGATTCAGTACCATGAATGTGTTTGTTTTTATCATTGATGTAGCTCTACAGGTGCTGCACCAGTTCCAGAAAACTCTTGGTCTAGCTACCCAAGTAACTCTTCATCGCACCAACAGTCACAGCAACAGAGCCACCAACACCATCACCACCAGCACCAGCACCACCAACCGCAGCAGCCACCTGCACCGGCGGTGCCCAACACACAGCATCCGACATCACACCCGCCATTGCCGCCACAACCACAGACGTACCTTTCACAACACCAAGGGCACCAGGCACCACCACAGCCTCAACCCCACAGCACCAGACGTCTACCCAGTGCACCCAGGGTACCAGGTACCACAGACACAGCAGGGGACATCTCCATCTTACCAACAGAGTCCATACCAGCATAACAGCCAGTACCAGCATCTCCCCACCATGCGTCAGCACCACCCCCGATGGTGCAGCATCAACCCGTAGTCCAAGGTTTGCAAGCTCTCATTTCTGTTTTCTCTGGCAACCAATGAATTCAGTTACTTATAAAACGCGGACACAAAATTTGCCAAAGAGACGTTCATGGGGCTGCAAGACATAATTATACAGAATCATGAAAAAGACACACAACAACATAATTTATTTCAAAAGTGGTAAAGATTAAAATATGGTCTTGCCAGCTAACATTTTCCTCAAAGCAAGGTTAAACATGTTGTGGTCTTATGTTGTGCTGTGTACTAGCATTCTTGTTTTAAATGTAACTTAAAATGCAGAATAAATTTGCTGTTCATCTGTGTATTATCAAGATTAATTATAAATAAGATCACATGCTTGATTTGATATTTTTTAATGACTCAGAAAAGAGTGACCCAACAGGATTCGAACCTGAAACCTACTGATATCCGGTCAGCAGCACAACCACCAGGCTACGCTGTGTAACGGCAATGCCACGGTTTACTTGGTTACAAATACCCGAGAATCATTCCTTATGTCTGAGCTCATTAATATTTAATAAGCCCCCAGTAGGAATGAATTGTATTAATGAATGAAAGGTTTGCAGAGAGGATTTAAGATGCAGAATTAATTTGCTGTTGATCTCTGTATTTTCAAATTAATGATAAATAAGATCAAATGCTTAGATGGTTTAATCGAATGATACAAATGAAATTATTTTGTCTGCTGAAAAAAACAATTCTTTAGCATCAGTGGGAATAAGTATATGTATGTGGTGTTTTGCTAAAAGAATTATCGTGAAACTCTTATTTATAATACAAATATTTCATCTTCTAGCCAAAATAGCTGTTTTAATCATATATCTACAAACTACATAAAATTAGGTTAACTTAGGGAACATTTTTTATGGATGACAAGATATGGACAATCACTTGCAATTATTACAATAGTTCAAAACTACTGATGAATGAATGATAAAACAAATTTTTGTTTTTAATTTCTTACAGGAGGGGTTCCAACATCTCATCCACCATATGGACAGGCTGTAGTGACTCCCCAGACACACAATCAACCTGCCTATCCCTTTGCTCCCCCTCCCCCACCCCCATCAGCAGCAGGAGCAGCAGCAACAGGAGGTTATGATGCTGCCCTCGCCCCTTCCCCTTCACCGATGGGGGCACCACCGTTGGGGTACAACCAGTATGGCCCGGGATCATATGGTGGCTATACCCCGGGGCAGCCTAAGGTAAGAGCCGTCAAAATTCCAGTTTGTAGTTAGTAGATGAATCAAATGATGCCATAATACCACACATCTTTAAAGAGTGAATAGCTCTTTTAGAGAGGTATCTGAGAGCAACCATTACTACTAGTGATTATTTGCATCATTTGCTTTTGTTGAGAATAATACATTCACCTGCATACTCCTGAATATGTATTTTGTGTGTGCATAATCTGCATATAGTTTTGATGTCGAGTTATCCAGATTTTGAAAAGTGTTCTTACACAAGCTTCATTCAAATGATTTTTGTTCTGCACATGTGCAAAATGTAATTATGTACTGGCTCATTGTTCGCATTGTGATGATCATGAAAAAGATTTGTATTCATCATTGTTTTGTTTTGGTCAGATGTCATTTAAAATTCTCAAAACAATAAATTGTACGATGGACGAAGAACAATGATTGTTCTTGCCTCTGAGGTGAAACCTATAAAAGCCTCAGAATCAGTGGCAGCATCATTACCATGGCTATGACAAGATATTTTCTTGAATTTCTTGTGCAAGTGTTATGCATGGAAAAATGGTGCCATATAGGGGCACGTTAGTGAGACAACTCGTTCGTATAATTATAGATGCATTGCATTTAGAACAGGTTAAGCATGTAATGGGACATGGTTTGCACCTAAACCTGACAACAAATTTGGGGCACTATAACTTTGTTGCCCATTCATTCCTTTTGATAGAGATATATGTCAATTTTTTTTGTAAGATTCAACCCTGGTTTCATTTTGGGCAAAAAAAAAGAGTCCATTTTGTTACTCAAAGTATATCAATCCCCATTCTTCTTTCCAAATAGTATCGAGGACCTAGGCCCAAGGGCAGAGACCAGAGGCACACAGGAGGGCAGAAGCTGCGAGGTCGGGATCACCACCATACATTCACCCCGCCCCTACCTGAGGTGCCCAAACCGAAAACAAAGACGGTCGTGTTTGCAGATGCATGCGCGCAAACAGGTAAGATGCACAGAATCAAAACATCACATAGTACTGTGTAACAATTTTTCCGTATGTAAAACAAATGTGAGCTGTATATTTTTGTATTAAATGTGTATTTATCCATTTGGATATCATATACAGCCTAAACATGAAAGTTCCTTTTTTTTCAAATATGTGTCCAAAGTGTTAAATGATATCTTTAATTTGTGGAATATGACTTGTGTATTTTCACTTTATATGTGGCATGCTATCTGATCACCAGTTGCAAGATTATTTCATTGTGCTTCCAGTGAACAAAAAAAAAAGTCAGAAATATTCAAATGTCAAGTGAAACCATGCTTGATAATGCTGAGAAACGGAAGGACAAGTCTTGAATAATATGCTTTACCATTTCTAACCTATTCCTCCCCCCCCCATCACACAAACAAATAATTTTACAAATTAAAATAATCCATTTTCTTTGCAAGAAATTGTGCAAGCATCACTTTATCATAGGCATACCGTACAAGGAGAATTAACAGAAGCAGAAAGGATTAACAATTTATTGGGTACATGGAAGCAGGTATTGTGACTTCTCTTGTGTTGCAGTTGTTCAGCTTGATCCAGCGATAGAAATCTCTATGCTTAAAATTAATGTGTAAAATCGACTGTCAATGGAAACATTTGAGAGCCATGTCAATGACAAGACATCTGAATTGACTGAAAAACATTCATGGTAGTTGCTAGGTTTGTCGCAGTGTGGTGGTCAAGACCAGATCTTTATTTTCTTTGTGTGTCATGAACATGCTCTTGAGGTATGGAATTAGGGACTTAATGCTCAAGAAATTATACCTTCTGTGCAGATTAATATTGTAATGTTGTAAATTTGAATGGTGTCGAAATTGCATATCTGGCACAAATGTGTGTGGACAGTAGTATGCATGCTTTAAGACAGTTTAAAAGTTTATCTGTCTCACCTTTTGCATATTCACAGATTTTCCTGATGACATTGCCGACAAACCGCTGTCGGATAAAACTAGCAATAATGTCACCAAGTCGAGAACCAAGACGAGGAAGAAATCGCAAGGCAACCAGACCGGGAGAGATGCTTCCAGCTCCAGTGACTCTGAGCCCGAGTGTGCCCCTCATGATAGCGACAGTGGTTATTACAGTCCTTTACATGCACAGCAGAACAGTGGAACATACGCAAGCACAAGTTATTCAACTCAGACAAAGATGCCTTTGTACAGTCACGCTGCCATGACAACGAGGGCATCTCCACATCCCGAAAATCGCATCACCGAACCAATGACTCCGCCCCTCTTGCCACCAACGGCGGTGATTCCGTCCGTCCCGCCCCCGGCAGCCATGCCCAGGGGTCGATTCACCCCGGTGCAACCTGCCGTACCAGGATTCAGGCCGCCCGGTCTGACCATGAGCTACGCCAGTATGCTGTCGAGACCTAGACCAGTGCAGCCAGCTCCAATGGTCAACATGGCCTATCCCCAAGGTCCACCAAAGGCCTACCCTGCCCAGCAACCGTACAGACACGCGATGGTCAGCCCAGCACCGATGGTGAACCAGCAACCGAGACAGCAATCTCCCGCACCTCATCAGCAGCACGGCGTTACAGGTGAAGCGCCGAAGAAACGGAAGCAGAAGCGTAACAAGAAGGACAGCAGCATGGAGACGGAGAAACCAAAACCGGTGTATGTCAAGCCCCCCAAACTGCAAGACATGGAGGAGTACCCTGGCTTACCGGCTGGTACTGGTCCTGGAGCAGGGTCAAGAATGAGTGGTGGACACCCGTTACTATACAGCTCTGTGGTGCTTCAACAGAAGCAACAAAAAACTGTACAGGTATGTTGTAACATGCTGCAATCCGCTTTGTGTTTTCAAACATAGTTTTCAGCCAATTCAGTGCTCTGGGACTTTGTGTACTGAAACCACAGCAGTAAATCTATTGCACGGAAACAAGGTCAATCTGTAGTGTATAGATGAATTACATTATCGTGTCATCAAATTTCGTAACCTTTGCATGAACTCTATTAATATACTTTTTAGCTGAGTGACTTAAAAGAGAGAGTGTTTTGGGGTTTTCATGGGTGAGTCTGAGGTTAAGGCAATTGTCGGTTAACTCTTAACGTGCCAAATTTGCAGATTTGCACCAAATAATACACATAAATTCCATAAAAGGTTAAATCCCCTGGCATGTTAAGACGTATTGATCTGCCAAGGTCTGGACTCTGCCAAGATTTATAAAACCCATCAGAAGTTCGGACAACAGCAGTGTTTAAATCAGAATTTACATCATTGGTAAAAACTTCTTGCAAACAAACTTGTCCAAAAGTACCATTTGCATAAAGTAAAGAGTACTTAAAATTGTCACCTAGAACTACTGTGTGCTTGCACTAACCAACAAAGACTGCCAGCCTATTTGAGACCATCTAGAACCACTCATCCATTTTATTTTAAGCATTAAAACATATACACTGTGGCATTATTAAGAAGGAAAAATGGTGTATTTAGTGTATTTGTTTAAATGCAAATTAACAAACCACCAAAACATGCAAGCAAACAAGGAAGCAAGTACTGTAGAATACTTATCTATTCACACAAACTATTCTAAGTGAGGTGAATATCTTGAAATCAAACTAACAGTATGTACTGATACTTGCAATGTGGAGAAAATGTAGATATATTAAAGATGTCTGCTGATTTTGTCATGTAATTTGTGTGTTGCAAAATGATCTCATCCTGTTCTATAGAGGGAGGCAGACAGCTCTAGTGATGAGGAGGATGAGAATGGAGCTAAATCGGGAAGCATCATCAAACCAGAGGAGCTGTTGAGTCCGGAGGCCGTGCTGAATACCATCCGAGAAGGGAAGAACGCACGCAAGAGACGGAAGAAGGCGATGATGGCCACACAGGCTGCTGCTAAGGTAGGTCAAGAGGAAGAGTCCTCTGACCTCAATCATTTAAAGATTGTACTTCTAAAAAAATGACAATAAGGGATTGGAACTCTCATTTTCAGAGAAATATGTGTGAAATTGATGTTTTGTGTCTTGGTACAATTTTAGAAGTTAGATGTGTAAGTAAAATGAAACATCTGTGATTTCTTGCAAAGTTAGTTTTAAAACTCTTGCCACTGCCACTATTTCCCCTATCTCTACCTTACCACTCCACCACCTGTACCATCCCCCTTAAGCACAAACACCACGACTTAGGGACTTTGCGGAGACTAAATAATTAGTTAATTCATTGATTCATCAATTAATTTAATGTAGACGTCTCCGAGACTTCCTGAGACTAGCTGGGTCTCTGGGGAGTCGTGGGAGAATCAAACATCTTAGATTTTAGTGGAGACTTGTTCCAGTCTCCAGCAGGTCCTGGAGAGGTCTCGAAAAGATGTCTCTGCGATCTGCTGGAGACTAGAAGTCACAAGGAAATGTCGCAGGGACTTGCTGGAGACTTGAAGTCTCCACTATAAAATCTAAAATGTTTGAATTTCTCGTAACTCCCGCGACACCTGGCTAGATGTTAGGAGACTTCGCGGAGACTTGTGCTGCCAACTGGTTACCAGCTAGTCACCAGGGAAGTGAGATACGGCCTTTAATTTTGAGATGTAAATTTTGGATGGTGTGCTACTACAACAACAAATTTTACT
>JZLH01S0480887.1:80632-92779 GCA_001188425.1 Eucidaris tribuloides
TATTCCATTTCACTTGTTCTTGAAAATGGAAATTCCGTTTTACCCGTTAGACTTTGTTATACATGAAGAAAAATGGACAATTCCGTTTTACATAAAACTGGAAACAAATATTTTTCGCTGTTTTTGTGTGTTGTGTCACTTTTCTAATTTTTGTTCTGATGTTTTCATGTTTTTCTTTCAAAAAGTAAAAATTTGGGAGAAATAAAGAGGGTTTTCTGTGATTGTTCCGTTTTCAGTTGTGATTTCCCGGAAATTCCGTCCGCTTTTCCGTGATCACGAAAATCACTGTCCCTATGTAAGTTACAAGCGTACTCACATTTGGGAACTTTACAATAGTGTTGGGGATATTTTGAAATTGTAAGTAATCATTCAGCATCTTATATACTTTTAAAATGTTAAGGTTATGGTTATATTGGTGATATTTGGGTGATGATCTTAGTGAATATTACATTGGGTTCGATGTGAACCTGATGTACATGGTACACAGATGTTGATTCTCGTAAATTTCATGTATGAGTTTAGTCCCAAAATGAATGTTTAGTTGCAATCCAGTTTCCAAATTTCAGTGATTCAGTACATGAATGTGTTTGTTTTTATCATTGATGTAGCTCTACAGGTGCTGCACCAGTTTCCAGAAAACTCTTGGTCTAGCTACGCCAAGAACTTCTTCATCGCACCAACAGTCACTAGCAACAGAGCACCAACAACCATCACCACAGCACCAGCACACCAACCGCAGCAGCACCGGCACGGGCGGTGCCAACACACAGCATCCGACATCACACCGCCATTGCCGCCACAACCACAGAGTACCTTTCACAACACCAGGGCACCAGGCACCACCACAGCCTCACCCCAACAGCAACAAGAGTCTACCCATTTGCCACCCAGGGTACCAGACTACCCAGACACAAGCAGGGGACATCTCCATCTTATCCACAGAGTCCGATTACCAGCATACAGCCAGTACCAGCATCCTCCTCACCATGCTGTTCAGCACCCACCCCGATTGGTCCGCATCACCCGTGTCCAAGGTTTGCAGTCTTCGATTTCTGTTTTCTCTGGAACAATGAATTCAGTTACTTATAAAAGCGGACACAAAATTTGCCAAGAGACGTTCATGGTGGCTGCAAGACATAATTATACAGAATCATGAAAAGACACACAACAACATAATTTATTTCAAAGTGGTAAGATTAAATATGGTCTTGCCAGCTAACATTTTCCTCAAAGCAAGGGTTAAACATGTGGTGGTCTTATGTTGTGGCTGTTGTACTAGCATCTTTGTTTAAATGTAACTTAAATGCAGTAATAAATTTGCTGTTCATCTGTGTATTATCAAATTAATTATAAATAAGATCACATGCTTGATTTGATATTTTTTAATGACTCAGAAAAAGATGACCCAACAGGATTCGAACCTGAAACCTACTGATATCCGGTCAGCAGCACAACCACAGCTACGTGTGTAACGGCAATGGCACGGTTTACTTGGTTACAAATACCCGAATCATTCCTTATGTCTGAGCTCATGTAATATTTATAACAGCCGCCAGTAGGAATGAATTGTTTTATGAATGAAAGGTTTGCAGAGTAGGATTTAAGAATGCAGAATTAATTTGCTGTTGATCTCTGTATTTTCAAATTAATGATAAATAGATTCAATCATGTAGATGGTTTAATCGAATGATACAAATGAAATTATTTTGTCGCTGGAAAAAAACAATTCTTTAGCATCAGTGGATAAGTATATGTATGTGGTGTTTTGCTAAAGAATTATCGGTAATCTTATTTATAATACAAATATTTCATCTTCTAGCCAAAATAGCTGTTTTAATCATATATCTACACAACTACATAAAATTAGTTAACTTATGGAACATTTTTATGATGACAAGATATGGACAATCACTTGCAATTATTACAATAGTTCAAAACTAGTGATGAATGAATGATAAAACAAATTTTTGTTTTTAATTTCTTACAGAGGGGTTCCACAATCTTCATCCACCATATGGACCAGGCTGTAGTGACTCCCAGACACACATCAACCTGCCTATCCCTTTTGCTCCCCCTCCCCCACCCCATCAGCAGGCAGGAGCAGCGCAACAGGAGGATATGATGCTGCCCTCGCCCTTCCCTTCACCGTATGGGGCACCACCGTTGGGGATACAACCAGTATGGCCCGGATCATATGGTGGCATATACCCGGGCAGCCTAAGGTAAGAGCCGTCAAAATTCCAGTTGTAGTGTAGATGAATCAAATGATGCCATAAATACCACACATCTTTAAGAGTGAATAGCTCTTTTAGAGAGGTATCTGAGAGCAACCATTACTACTAGTGATTATTTGCATCATTTGCTTTTGTTGAGATAAATACATTCACTGCATACTCCTGAATATGTATTTTGTGTGTGCATAATCTGCATATAGTTTTGATGCTCGAGTTTATCCAGATTTTGAAAAGTGTTCTTACACAAGCTTCATTCAATATGATTTTTGTTCTGCACATGTTCAAAATTATTATGTACTGGCTCATTGTTCGCATTGTGATGATCATGAAAAAGATTTGTATTCATCATTGTTTTGTTTTGGTCGATGTCATTTAAACTTCTCAAAACATAAATTGTACGATGACGAAGAACAATGATTGTTCTTGCTCTGAGGTGAAACCTATAAAAGCCTCAGAATCAGTGGCAGCATCATTACTGGCTATGACAAGATATTTTCTGAATTTCTTGTGCAAGTGTTATGCATGAAAAATGTGCGCATATAGGGACGTTAGTGAGACAACTCGCTTCGTTAATATTAGATGCATGATTAGAACAGGTTAAGCATGTAATGACATGGTTTGCACCTAAACCTGACAAAAAATTTGGGGCATATAACTTTGTTGCCCTTCATTCCTTTTGATAGAGATATATGTCAATTTTTTGTAGATTCAACCCTGGTTTCATTTGGGCAAAAAAAAAGAGTCCATTTTGTTACTCAAAGTATATCATCCCCATTCTTCTTTCCAATAGTATCGAGGACCTAGGCCAAGGCAAGAGACCAGAAGGCACACAGGAGGGCAGAAGCTGCGAGGTCGGATCACCACCATACTTCACCCCGCCCCTACGAGGTGCCCAACCGAAAACAAGACGGTCGTGTTTGCAGATGCCATGCGCCGCAAACAGGTAAGATGCACAGAATCAAACAATCACTAGTATGACTGTAACAATTTTTCCGTATGTAAACAAAATGTGAGCTGTCATATTTTTGTATTAAATGTGTATTTATCCATTTGGATATCATATACAGCTAACATGAAAGTTCTTTGTTTCAAATATGTGTCCAAAGTGTTAAATGATTATCTTAATTGTGGAATATGACTTGTGTATATTTCACATTGTTATATGTTTGCCATGCTATTCTGATCACCAGTTGCAAGATTATCATTCTGTGCTTCCAGTGAACAAAAAAGTCAGAAAATATTCAAATGTCAAGTGAAACATGCTGGATATGCTGAGAACGGAAGGACAAGTCTTGAATAATATGTTTACATTTCTACACTATTCCTCCCCCCATCACCAACAAATAATTTTACAAATTAAATAAATCATTTTCTTGCAAGAAATTGTGCAAGCATCACTTTTCATAGGGATAGCTTACAAGGAGAATTAACAGAAGCAGAAAGGATAACAATTTATTGGTAGGTACATGGAAGCAGGTATTGTGACTTCTCCTGCTGTTGCATTGTTCAGCTTGATCAGCGATTAGAATCTCTATGCTTAAAATTAATGTGTAAAATCGACTGTCAATGGAAACATTTGAGAGCCATGTCAATGACAAGACATCTGAATTGACTGAAAAACATTCATGGTAGTTTGCTAGGTTTGTCGCAGTGTGGTGGTCAAGACCAGATCTTTATTTTCTTTGTGTGTCATGAACATGCTCTTGAGGTATGGAATTAGGGACTGATGCTCAAGATAATTATACCTTCTGTGCAGATTAATATTGTAAGTGTGTAAATTTGAATGGTGTCGAAATTGCATATCGGACAAAATGTGTGTGGACAGTAGTATGCATGCTTTAAGACATTTAAACGTTTATCTGTCTACCTTTTGCATGATTCACAGATTTTCCTGATCGAACATGCGATCAAACCGCTTGTCGGAAAACTAGCATAATGTCACCAAGTCGAGAACCAAGACGAGGAAAAATCGCAAGGCAACCAGACCGCCGGAGCAGATGCTCCACTCCCGTCGATCTGAGCCCGAAGTGTGCCCCTCATGATAGCGACATGGTTATTACAGTCCTTTACATGCACAGCAGAACAGTGGAACATACGCAAGCACAAGTTTTCAACTCAGACAAAGATGCCTTTGTACCGTCACGCTCGCCATGAACGAGGGCATCTCCACATCCCCGAAATCGCATCACCGAACCAATGACTCCGCCCTCTTGCCACCAACGGCGGTGATTCCGTCCGTCCCGCCCCGGCAGCATGCCCAGGGTCGATTCACCCCGGTGCAACCTGCGTAACGAGGATTCAGGCCCGCCGGTCTGACCATGAGCTACGCAGTATCGCTGTCGAGACCTAGACGCAGTGCAGCCAGCTCCAATGGTCAACATGGCCTATCCCCAAGGTCCACAAGGCCTACCCTGCCAGCAACCGTTACAGACACGCGATGGTCAGCGCCCAGCACGATGGTGAACAGCAACCGAGACAGCAATCTCCCGCACCTCATCAGCAGCACGGCGTTACAGGTGAAGCGCCGAAAACGGAAGCAGAAGCGTAACAAGAAGGACAGCAGCATGGAGACGGAGAACAAACCGGTGTATGTCAAGCCCCCAAAACTGCAAGAATGGAGGAGTACCCTGGCTTACCGGTCGGTACTGGTCTGGAGCAGGTCAGATATGAGTGGTGGACACCCGTTACTATACAGCTCTGTGGTGCTTTCACAGAAGCAACAAAACTGTTCAGTATGTTGTAACATGCTGCAATCCGCTTTGTGTTTAAACATAGTTTTAGCCAATTCAGTGCTCTCGTGGACTTTGTGTACTGAAACCACAGCAGTAAATCTATTGCACCGAAACAAGGTCAATCTGTAGTGTATAGATGAATTACATTATCGTGTCATCAATTTCGTAACCTTTGCATGATAACTCTTATATTATTACTTTTTAGGCTGATAGTGACTTAAAAGAGAGTGTTTTGGGTTTTCATGGGTGAGTCTGGTTAGCAATTGTCGGTAACTCTTAACGTGCCAAAATTTGCAGATTTGCACCAAATAATACACATAAATTCCATAAAAGGTTAAATCCCTGGTGATTAAGACGTATTGATCTGCCAAGGTCTGGACTCTGCCAAGATTTATAAAACCATCAGAAGTTTCGCGACAACAGCAGTGTTTAAATCAGAATTTACATCATTGGTAAAAACTTCTTGACAACAAACTTGTCAAAAGTACCATTTGCATAAAGTAAAGAGTACTTAAAATGTCACCTAGAACTACTGTGGTGCTTGCACTAACCAACAAAGACTGCCAGCCTATTGAGACCATCTAGAACCAATCATCCATTTATTTTAAGCGCATAAAACATATCACTGTGGCATTATTAGAAGGAAAAATGTGTATTTTAGTGTATTTGTTTAATGCAAATTAACAAACACCAAAACATCAGCAAACAAAGGAAGCAAGTACTGTAGAATACTTATCTATTCACACAAACTATTCTAAGTGAAGGTAATATCTTGAAATCAAAACTAACAGTATGTACTGATACATTGCAATGTGGAGAGAAAATGTAGATATATTAAAGATGTTCTGTGATTTTGTCATGTAATTTGTGTGTTGCAAAATGATCTCATCCTGTTCTATAGAGGGAGCAGACAGCATTAGTGATGAGGAGGATGAGATGGAGCTAAATCGGGAAGCATATCAAACCAGAGGAGCTGTTGAGTCCGGAGGCCGTGCTGAATACCATCCGAGAAGGAAGAACGCACGCAAGAGACGGAAAGAAGAAGCGGTGATGCCACACAGGCTGCTGCTAAGGTAGGTCAAGAGAAGAGTCCTCTGACCTCAATCATTTAAAGATTGTTTTCTAAAAAATGACATAAGGATTGAACGAACTCTCATTTTCAGAGAAATATGTGTGAAATGTGTTTTTGTGGTCTTGGTACAAATTTATGAAGTTAGATGTTAAGTAAAATGAAACATCTGTGATTTCTTGCAAGTTTAGTTTTAAAACTCTTGCCACTGCCACTATTTCCCCTATCTCTAACTTACCACTCCACACCTGTACCAGTCCCCCTTAAGCACAAACACACGACTTAGGACTTTGCGGAGACTAAATAATTAGGTAATTCATTGATTCATCAATAATTTATGTAGACGTCTCCGAGGACTTCCTGAGACTAGCTGGGTCTCTTGGGAGTCGTGTGGAGAATCAAAATCTTAGATTTTAGTGGGCACTTGTTCCAGTTTCACCAGCAGGTCCTGGAGAGGTCTCGAAAGATGTCTCTGACGATCTGCTGGAGACTAGAAGTCACCAAGAAATGTCGCAGGGACTCTGCTGAGAATTGAAGTCTGCCACTATAAAATCTAAAATGTTTGAATATCTTGTAACCCCGGGGGGGGGGGGGCGGGGGGGTCGCTTGTCGGCTCTCCACACGGCCTGTCTCCCACCCGTGTCCAACAACCTCAGAAATGCACCCTAAACGGAGTAACCTATATAACCAAATTTGCAACCGTGAATGGCGTAACACATCAGAAAATCTACCCTAAGTGGCGTGACTCCCAGGAAATCCACTTATTCTGATACCCTAAGTGGCGTGAACAGGGAATCCACTAATTTGATACCCTAAGTGGCGTAAACAGTGAAATCAACTCATTTGATACCCCCACCCAAGTGTCCTTCTCATCTAAAACATAATTGTACATTGCGCAACCCGAAGAGGTTCACTTAACAATTCATAAAACAATTCTCCTAATTATCAAATGTTCATGTTGGAGATGTTATTAGATCCACAAAAAATTTGCACCCCTAAATGGCGTAATATACATAACCAAATTAGTATCCCTAAATGGCGTGACATGTGAGAAAAGGGTACCCTAAGTGGCGATTGCCAGCGAACGGTGCTGAAAAAGCTACCCTTTTTGCAAAAGACGTCGACGACGCCCGAGGGCTGGAAAAGGGACCCTTTACGACGCTTTTTCTGGACGCGGGTGCATAGCAGGCCGTGTGGAGAGCGACCCCCCCGGGCTTGTAACTCCCGGGACACCTGGCTAGATGCTAGGAGACTTCGCGGAGACTTGTGCTGCCCACTGGTTACCAACTAGTCTCCAGGGAAGTGAGATACGGCCTTTACTTTTGAGATGTAAATTTTGGACGGTGTGCTACTACAACAACAAATTTTACTAACTTAAAACTAAATATTTATATTCATATCTCCATATATTCTGGCAGGAATACTCAGAGATAACTGAGGAACAGAGGCAGCTCCAGGAGAACATGAAGAAGCAGGGCAAGAGGACCAAGATGCCTATCGAGTTTGACCTTGGAGATATGTTGGCAGCTCTGGAGGTAAATCCTTGCAAACAATATTCTTAGTAAATCACTAATTACATGTATTAGTAATCCATCACAACTCAATGTGCCCCAATGATAAGTTCAAGTAAATATAGAAAATCATCTTTATCACAGTAAATGTTTACTTGTAGAATTTCCCATCAGTGTAATCAATTCATCACCAACTAAACTTAGGCCTCCGAATTCTTTTAATTCTTGCTTTTACATTTCCTATTGTGACAAATATTCTTTCTAGGTTATTTTCTTTTTAACCGGTATTGATCTTAAGCTGTTTGTGTGCATGTCTGTTTGGAGTCTGAGTATCATATTTTGCAAATGAGACCCGTGGATCATTTATTTTGGAACTTTTCTCAAGCTTTTTGATTGTCCCTCCACATGTAATATTTGTGCTTGTCATTCTTGTATGTGTAGTTTCATGCCTATCATGATTTATGGGAAACACATTGAGCAATCAGTAATAATGTTGGTTATTGATTGTCATTTTAATTGTAGAAACAACAGCAAGAGATTCGTGCCAAGCAGCAGCAACAGCAGCGACCCATGATGGGAATCAGCAGAAACGTCCAGTTTGCCCCAACAGTGGCCACCGTAGCACCCCATCAAACCAGACCTCTTGTTGTTGAAAAACCCAGGGTAAGGTAGAATTGGGATTTGGTGGAGTTAACTCAAGATCGGAAGTAGTCCGAAATATAAGAACCAATGCTCGCAGATTAAGAAAAACTTTTCTTTAACTCAGGTTTAGTTATTTCACAGAAATAAAGTGATGCTTCCACACATATTATCTGTAAAAGGGATAAAAAATAAAGATGATACACAAATTATAGTTCTGAACTTACAGTATTCACCAATTATTAAAGCCCAGTAGCAGGACAATACTGCCAATATGTTTTAGGGAATAAATTTGAGATAAACAGAAATGAACTGGCATATTCTATCTCAAGAATTAAAAGTTCACGGACATATCCATATTTTGTGTGTTTAACTTGAAAGGTCGTGGGTCACAATCCATTGGACGTCACAGCTCCTGTGAAGAGGGGTAAAGAACGGGAGGTGCCAGCCAAGAAGAAGCCTAGTGCCCTCAAAAGAGTTATCTTGAAGGAGAGGGAAGAGAAGAAGAGATTGCGGACTTTAGAGGAGAGCCGCCTGTCTGACGAGTAAGTGCACACCAAAGGGATGAAGATCTTGGAGGTGGACATACGAGATGTGATTGAAAATTGAAGATGCAATTTCAGTATTAGGAGATTTTTCTAACTTTGACACATATTCAAAACTAAGTGTGATTCGAAAATGTTAATTTGCCAATAGAATTATGTGTTGTCTGAGTACATGAATGGACCTGTAAAAAGTGTAGATGATTTGTTTTTGATCTGATTTGATCCAACCTAAGATAGGTACATAATAAGGCAGTGTTCACAATAAATCATTTGAAATTCAGCCATTTCTAAAGTTGTATTTTGTAACATTAGTGTAGGTTTTACATAGTGGATGTAGCTGTGACCTACTAATTTTGAATTAGGAAGAGTCCAACCGAAATAGAAATTGCATGGCATTTGTCTGACTGCAATGGTGTAAGTTCTTGACCTTGTGAGCTTTGATTAGTAGGTATACAGTTTTCACAAGATGATATACGAATCAGGTTTGGCAGTCAGACTAGTTTAATTGCTAAAAACATGTTATTTAATTCAGTTCGGGACATTACATGATGTTTTGTTTGAATTTGATTAGAGCTTATTTTCATGAAACCTGGCTATTCAGACCCAACGCTTTTGTGAGAGGTGAATCTTTGGATTACAAATAATTTAGCGTAATTGGTCAATAAGTTCATTTCGGGTTGTGCAAATCATAGACACAGTCATTAAGTACAACACTTAACTAATGAGTGCGTAATAATCTGACATGCAGGGAACCTGCAGATGACGAGGAGGAGGAAGAGGAAGAAGAGGAGGAAGACGAAGATGGAGAAAAGGAAGACGATGAAAATGATGAAGATCAAGAGGAAGAAGCAGATGACAGTGAGCAGGCCGGCGGTGCTATCATAGATGGAGGAGGAGACGTGGGAATCGGCATGGGACTCTCACAGGGTTTTTCACAGGGTCTCTCACAGGGTCTCTCACAGGGACTCTCACAGGGTCTGTCACAGGGTCTCTCACAGGGCCTGTCACAGGGTCTGTCACAGGGCCTGTCACAAGATGGTAAGTCGTGCCCAATATCAAATATAATATTCAGAGCAAGTCGCAACGTTCACACGTCCCCTTTGATAAAACAATTTTATTGTCTACCTGTTTCGCTGAACAGATTAAAGTCAATACACTAACTCTGATTTTTAGGCTTTTAATGGAGAGGTACCTGTTGCATACAGAATCTTTTAATACCGCATTTCCACAGTGAAAATTACAGATACTTATGCTCACATGCTGATGAATATACCCAGTACTGAACAGAACCCACTCTTCACCCGGTGACAAAGCATAATCAAACTCTGCCCATTAATATGGGATAAAGTACCATTAAAATGGGATAAAGTACCAAACACTCTGTGCTCGTCTCACAACCCAAAAACATTGAATCTGTACTAAGTCCCACATATTGCCAAATTAATGTGTTTTATTCCTCCACATGTAGTTATATATCATTTGCCATTGTGTAACAATAAACTGTAAATCACTTAGTTCAACATGTAAAAGTTGGATAAGTGCTATATAAATACCTATTGTATTGTATTGTATCAAATTACACATTGACAAGTTCCATCCAGATGATCCTTTTGAGCTGTGTTGTGGTTTCCTTGTTGAAAATTCAGTGATGGAATATCCTTGTTACAACACTTGGACCAATTTGTAGTGGTCAAGTTAGTAAAAGAATATGGGTTTTGAAATGTAGTAGTACTGAAGAGTTAACCATATTAGAGAGCAAAATATTACATATTTATTATTTGTGTAATTTTGAGGATATTGTGTGGCAGATAATGTAAATATGAACTTATTCAACTAGTTATTAACCCATGAGTGAGACAGTATATATCTGTTAATGCATTTTGTTGCACAGGGTATTGCTAATAATCATTGATGTCCAAATGTTTCTTTCTAATATGAGTTATTGATTCACACAAAATTCTATTAATGTTAAGAAAATCAAGTGATAAGAAACTTATCACCATTTTGCACATTTTCCTTCCTCTCAAGCTCCCAGTGACCGTGGAGGTTTCTCTACGTTCACCGCCTCACAAAGTGACCTTTCACCTCTGAGCCAGATGTCCCCGATGAGCATGAGTCCCCTGTCTCCCGGGTCGCCGCTGAGTTCGGGGCTGTCCAGCCCAGCAACCGGATTAAACCGGACTAACCCGACCCAGGTGGCCGCCAAGATCCACAGCAGGCGTTTCAGAGAGTAAGTGGTGGCCGAACACTCTCCAGGCGTTGTTCCTTTATTCTGTTGCATTTAACTTGTGAGGGAATTGTTTGGGAAAATGCCATGAAAATTCATTCCACTTAAACATTTTTGTCTCGCCTGCTTATACATAGCAAAATTGATACATCGGTGCTGTTTTTCTGATGGTGACGTCAACAATAAAAGATTACCAAGGTTAAGTTTCTAAAGTTTTGGCATAATTTGGAAAATAAAAGTACTTATTACTTGGAACATGGTTATAAGGGTTATGAAGTATCACAAATCATTTGAGTAGAATTTCAGGTCACAAAATCAAGGTCAAAGGTCATTTCAGGTCAACAGACTTAGACTATATTGAGTCAACTTTTCCTTAATTTCTTGGCAGATTTTGATTCTGATTACTTATACTGATAAAGGTAGGTGAGGGCTCCAAAAAGTCAACTTTTCCTTAATTTCTTGGCAGATTTTGATTCTGATTACTTATACTGATAAAGGTAGGTGAGGGCTCCAAAAAATCTCACAGAATTTTGAAATTTATTAATTATACTTTTAGATACGCTGAGATATGAGAGTAGTCGGTTCCAGAGTTGGTTGGTTAGCAGTTGAAAAGGCTCTTTCAGCAAGCATAGAAAACATCTTGGCAGATGGATGGACCAGCATTTTCCCTTGGGAGGAGTGGAGGGAGTGGATGATTATCTGGTTGTGAAGAGTCCAGATGTGTACTTTTTAGAACATGATGGCAGGCTCTGCTGTTTCTTGAACCTCACTCAGTCTTATTACATAGCTGCCAACCAGTACGATTTTTCCAGGGCAGTTCTGCCCTTAATACAGTTACTAAGCTGTTCAACAACGAAAATGTAGATTATAATACAAATAGAGCATGAATGCCCAAAATAAATGAAACCAAATGCCTTGGTTACTATAGTTATGCAATGCCCAAATTGTAATGGAAATGAGGTGTTTACATTCACTGGTGAGTGACGGAACAAAAGGTATGTTTTATTCATGTTTTTTCTCATGAGAAAACTTTTGTTTAGCTGTTTCAAATATTTTTCTCATTTGCACTCTAATTTCATTTTTTATTATGTTTTTATTGTTTACTGCACCGCCTAGTAACTGTAATAAGACCAGAACTGCCCTTGAAAATCGTACTGGTTGGCAGGTATGTTATTGCAACTAGACTCTAT
>JZLH01S0480987.1:3850-18545 GCA_001188425.1 Eucidaris tribuloides
CAAGGGACCAATCATACACATTTAATGAGGGCAATTACATGTACAATTAAACTCCAAAATAATGTCAATTCAACATAAACCTCACCCGCTAGGACCCGTGGAATTTCCACGGGTCCTGCTAGTACATACAATAATACAATAAGTTTGTATAGCGGCTGGATAACGTTACCCAATTAGCCAACTTGCATACATACAATAAGTACTGTATAGTTGATGATAGTTGTGCAGACAAAATCATACTATTACTTCTATACATTACTTTAATACACATTGTCTAATTGGATTTTCTATTTGAGATACGCGTACTCTCATTCATTGAGCAATTTACTAAGTAAAAACCAAATCATATACCCGGGCCATATACATATAGAATAAGCGATCACAGCGAAATATCAGCAATTTGTCAACACGATTTCAGTGCGAACTGATTTAAAGGGAAATATTATGTTGGAAATAGTCCTCAATTTAAGACCGAATGTTCCCAGAATCAAGTATACTGTTTACAGTTCCTGCTGTGAAAATGTCTCTGTCATACATTTCATTTTTGTTATATAATTATTATTATAAAATGTTGCGACAGCAACATTTGTGTAGCCTTTAATGGAATAAATTTCTATCAGGGGCGGAGATTAATTCAGTACTGGTAAATGAATGTTTGTTTTTCGTCAAGTGAACATGTAACAGCCAAATCCTTCTAGGCTGGATGTACACTCTATATATGTATATATTCTTTTATTTCAACTCATTTGGTTACTGAGGCATTTTTTTTACTTCTCCCAATCATGTCACTGCCCTTTGGGATATGGAATTGATGTTATTCTCTTCACTTCACTTCACTTCACTTCACTTCACTTCACTTCACTTCACTTCACGACGATCTACATACAACATACACCTTGACCTCATCAATTCTACACGTTATCCTTCAATGCGCAAAACCTGTATCTCCCTACAAATTCTTCATATCTTTGACCTGAATGATTTTATTTACGTCTGTTTTGACAATGAAGCCCCGAGGGGCTCACGTCCCACACCTACGAGCTGTCTTAATTCCCTAAAAGAGCGAAATAAAGTTCAAAACGTGAAAAGCTTACGCTCAAACAAATTAATATGATCGCAATTGTATCGTATGACACAGAAAATGTAATCACCCGTAAGAATGTAACACCTATTGCGACAAAAGGGAATACTGTAATTCGAATAAAGTGCAATCACCCAAACATGCGAGTTAGAGATTTCAACGGTGTATTAAATCTTGTCATGTCTATCCTGAAACCAGTGCTACATCAAGCGAAAACTTGTCGCATTTTTTTTAAATGTACTGATGGTACTGCATGTGATTATCAAAACACATGATTATATAAATGCTACTACAATACTATCAACATCATACTAAAAATAATCTAATACAGAAGAAACGGCCACAACACTTCCACCACCATTGGTATCAGCAATATTACCGCCATTACAACTTCTACTACTAGCACGATCACCGTCACAATCACAATCACCACTACCACTACCAGCACTCAGCACCAGTACCAATACCACCACCACCACAACAACCAATACCACCACCACCACAAAAACAACAACCACCACCACCACCACCTCCACCACCACCAACACCAACACCAACACCACCACTACCACCACCACCACCACCACCCCCGAGCCACCACCATCACCACCACTACCACTACCACTACTATCACACTACCACTATCATCACTACCACATCGACATAACCCACAATACCAACACCAACACTTTCACCACCAACAACAACACCAGCAGCAGCAGCAGCAGCACCACCACCACCACCTCCAGCACCACCAATACTACTGGGTCTTGTTGTAGTAGGGTCCATATTAACAAGGCAAACGCCAAGCGTTGTCTCGCCTGCATATCGCAGTCATGAAGAGACTGCATGTCAAAACTATGCTATATGACTTCTTGACCTTAATCAATTCAACTCACATTCAAACTTGACCTGTACCTTCAAGAGATGGACCATGAATTTGGCAATCCTACCTCGAAGGTATAGAAAGTTATTGTGTGTACAACATAGTACAGTGCCAGTCATGGAAAGTTCATTGACCTTTGACCTTTGATCTTATTCAAATTCGACTCATATTCGAACTTGACCTGTGCCTTTAAGAGATGGACCTCTGGTATGAATTTGGCAATCCCACCTAGAAGCTATAGAAAGTTATTGTGTGTACAACACAATTGTTGACGACGCCTACGCCGACGCCGACGCCTACGCCTACACCGACGCCGACGCCGACGCCTACGCCGGAAATAGTGATGCCTATGTCTCGCTCCGCTACGCAGGCGAGACAAAAATGTGCTTTTGCTGTACAACTGCTAATCTGCTATTCACTAGCCAAAGAAAAGCTAAAATGTTACTGTTTGTTCAATCTCAAAATATCCGCTAAAAATGTCTTCTGATGCATGTAATGAACTCAGGTAATAAGTAATATGTAAAGTTGTCATGCTATTGTAACAAAAGTTGCTCGCATTAACAGGACAATATACTTGAGTGTATTTGTGTGTGTGTGTGTGTGTGTGTGTGTGTGTGTGTGTTTCTTTTGTGTGGCAACATCTCAAAATGTAGTGTAGGCTATACTCGCCATTAACCATTGGCACCAAGGTTTGTGAAAATATCGTCTTTTCATTCATATTTTCTGCCCTCTTCTTCCATTTCCATGCCATGCAAAACTAACATTTATATTTTCTGCATTTATACACATTACAATTTACAAACTCCAAAAGTATAAATTAAATACATATCAACATTATTGATTTATACCATTAATATTCGTTATCCTCCCGTAGCACTATACGTGGGTCGTGTGAAAATTATAGTTATATACAAATTTGACTTGAATAAGATTTAGCTAACTTACATTAGGCTAATTTGTTATGTAATGTATTACAAATTAGTTGATGTAACAAATAATGAGATGACCAACATTTTGTAATTTATCATTATATGATAAAAGAAAGTTAAACATAGACATGGAGAAACCCTGTTGAAGGACGTCCAAGATTATGTTATCAAATCTTCTTTAATTATAGACTGACTGACTGACTGACTTATAAGCCCACAAACTGACGTGTAACTATACAGACTTAAGAAAATTATTTTGTATTTTAATGATCATAAAGCACGTATGGTCATCATTCTAACACGCGTTTAATCAAAACAGTTTGAAATTTGCATGCCAATTTGATACACATGGCGTGTTACATTATAAAATAAGCTATGCTCCATGTGATGATAACACATTGCCCTATCCACTACATCCCAGTTCTCTATTCAGATCAGTTGTAACGCACGCCCTAGTTTCATTCGGGTGGTATATCAGTGTTTGACTTCATTAGCCCATCCGGCAATATAGCTATTAGATTTTCAAATGATGTTTAAACAGAGAGCACTCTCATCATCATCCTCATTCTTCTTCTCCTTCTCCTTCTTCTTCTCCTTCTTCTTCTCCTTCTTCTCCTTCTCCTTCTTCTTCTTCTTCTTTATTTCTTTCTTTCTTTCCTTCTTTCTTTTTTCTTGTCTTCTTCTTCTTCTTCTTTTTTCATCTTCTTCTTCTACTTTGTCGTCGTCGTCTTCATCATTTTCTCCTTCTTCTTTTTCTTCTGTCTGGCTGTCGTGTCGTCGTGTGTGTGTGTGTGTGTGTGTGTGTGTGTGTGTGTGTGTGTGTGTGTGTGTGTGTGTGTGTGTGTGTGTGTGTGTGTGTGTTTTATGTAAAGAATTGTGAAATGTGAATTTATGAAAAAAATCCAAATGTGATTTCCTGTATGTTTTCATTTTGTAAATAATGCATGCATGTAACACGGATTATTTTAATTTGAAATAAAGGTTTATTTTAAAAAGTCAAAAAAGTCTTCTTCTTCTTCTTCTTCTTTATTGTATGAATTAATTTAAACAGAAACTTTTTTTTTACTAATATAACAATTTAACATTTTCTGAGGGTATAATGTTGTGTTTTTTGAATATGAGACATTATTTAAAAGGGTATAATGTTGTGTTTTTTTAATGTATTCTCTATATGAGACATTATTTGAAAATAAGTACTTATACAATGATTTCTTTGTTGGACAGTCCCCATGGCTTTTTTGGCAATTTTTGTTTTTCAGTACGTCATAGCATTGATAACTTATTCTCCATGATAAAAAACGCGTTTCCCTGTCTACTGCATCCCAATTCCCTATTCAGATCAATTGAACTGCACGCCCCAGTTTCATTTGGATAGAATATCAGTGTTTGGCTTCATTAGCCCATCCTGCAAAATAGCTATTAGACTTTCAAATGATGTTTAAACAGAAAGCACTCTCTATATCCACACAGGTTCAGTTTGTTATTTTCACAAAAGGCCGTTGTTTGATGAGTTTTAATCTGTCGGAGCACCCTGCAAACTTTGAGAAGCTTTTATAAACTTCACTCTATACCAAAAGCCGGCTCTCCGCTTTCAAAGTCAACATCACCGACGACCAGCTGAAAAGGTATGAGGAGATTCGGTAATTCGCGTTTACTTATCGCAAACATAATTGTGCAAATATCGCAGTTCAAAAGTAGACAATGGCCGTAATGACTACAAAAACAGGGGCTGTTATGCTAATTAAGTTACGCGAAACCCACCAAATTTTATGCAGGTTCGCGGCATACCGCTTTTTGTTTGTTTAATGTTTAACCCAATTTCCCTCTTTTAGGTAAACCACACTTGCACAATTATCGAAACGCTATTAAACTAAACTGCCTGCCAACGCCCACTTGCTTTTCAATAATCAGGTCCTCAGCGAACGCAGGACCGTAACACGTCCATCATGTACGTGTTATATTTTCCCGCAAAATGTTGACTTAAAGCGTATAAACTAGACAAACGTTAAAAACGCCACTCGGGATAACACACCCATTGTAAGCTATCGTCATGTCTACCTGAGCACACCGTATGTTAAAACTCGCTGAAAATCTAGATGAAAGGCCAATGGTTATGTTTTTTATCATCTTCAACTAGTCCAATACCAGCTGCTGCGCGGAACGTTTCGGATTTGACAATGGACTTGAGAGTGGCGACCATGTTGTTGAAACAAGCTCTCCCCTCCAACCATACTGGCCTGATAGTCCAAACTGTTCCGCCGCCGATGGGTCCATACTTAAACAATGAATTGATTATTGGATATCGTACATTATATAGCTGTGAAAAAAAATTAAACGAAGATAAGATACAAAAATATGAAACTAAAATTAAAGGAATCTTGGTATAATTAACCAATATGCAAGGGCACAATACCACCAAGAAATTTACCGTAAATCTCTCATCAGGAAATCATTGAAAAAAACATCATGGTGATTATTATATACTATATTGATTGCTGAAGCGCCTTGATTGCCTGCCAAAGAACGTTACGAAAAAATTGACACGATACTGTGCATTTTCTGATGACAAACACTGCGCTCACATGACGCGCTCTGGCAAATATCGTTACTCCAGTTTCCACCAGATTCCCTAATATATCTTCCTAGTTGCCAGAGCCGCCATCGGGGATAAATCTCATTGCCTGAACCGGCACGAAAATGTGCATTTCGTGGAGTTTGACCCAACCTCTACCAGTGAAAGGCCAGAGAGCAATGCAATACGTCACGAAACCCTTCACAAGATTTTTAGTATACACGTAAGACGATGGCTTCTGCATTCGTACAATTTTGCCTTGTAAGTAATATCGACCAATTGAATACTATAATCAAATTAGGTATGAATTATAGTAATTTTGTGGACTCCTCCGCTACTCAAAAGTATTTGCAACATACACATATAACGGCATACATTTTTGGTTTGAAGGGTATTTCTGTAATGATGTCTAACGAAGTTTATTGCTGCGAAAATAAAATAACAAATTATTTGAACGAAATCAATGAATTATAATTTCTCCTTTTCTTCTCCAAAGGCCGGAATGATTATCAAATGCCAGACACACCCACGACAGAGGCGGCTTGGAACATAAAAATTAACATTTTTTCGCCTTCCTGTAGGGGGTGGGGCTGTTTATTTCACTCTAGCATTGACATTCGATTCCTATTTTGCGTTCAAAACGCGCTTTTGATGGTTGGAAAGAGCTTCGTACTAACCAAAAAAATGCCAATATGCTACCTTGATGCGCGTCTCAGAAAGAAGACATCACGCCGCGCAAAGAGGGAAGGCGCCTCCTATCTCAATAAGACAGTGATAATAGGATAATAAAGCGCCTAACTAATTCAATATGGATGCTTCTTCTCTCCGCCATTGTTGTATCCAATGTACTGAAAAGTCGCGATGACCAGTAAAGGTTTAGGATGTTTACGAATAGTAAACCGCCTTTAGCAATTCAGAAAAGAATATAAGAAATTAATCACGTGAAGGAAGTTGTCTAAAATATGGGGCGTATCCTCCTATTACGTCTTATTGAAGATATGCAGGCGCTTTCTTCTTCGCGGCTGGTGTCTTCTTCGAGACAGCTTTCAAAGGCAAGACATTGACATTTTTTGTTTGTGAAAGTCTTTCTAAAACCATCGAAAATCGGTTTGACGGCAAATATGAAATCGAATTACCATTGCTAGTTGTGAATTAACACCCCACCCCTATAGGAGGCGAATTTTTTTTTATTTGTTCCAGCCCCTCTGCTGTGGGTGCACCTGTATTTGATAATCTCTCCGACTGTGTGGAAAATAAAAAGCGAGGAAATTTATTCATTGATTTTACTTTTCAAATAATTTGTGTATTTTCAATAATAAATTCATTAGGACATCAGTGTACGAGGAAAGAAGCCCTTCAATCAAAATGCATGCGTTAAAGTGTAGGTTAACAATGATCTTTTGAGTAGGGAGGGTATATGTATTATTTACATACAACAATTGTTATATACTGAACAAATCAATTAAATCAATCAAATCAATTCAAATCAAATCAATTCATCAGCAACCTCCCCCAACCCCCATACTATTAACGGAGACACAAATTTAACAAATCCTTTTTTCAGTTTATCTTTATATCATGTAAGACATAAGCCAATTCAATTTGTTAAATGTAGATGTTTTCCTTTCATTTAATTTCATTGTAGATATTCTTGATTGATTGTATAATGTTACTTTCTTAATGTTTTCTTGTTATTTTGAAAAACTGAGGAAAGTAATAAACACGAAATGAGAACGAAACTCAATTAACAGTTAAAAACACAACAAATAATCGTAACATTTTTACACAGACTCTGTAAATTTGAACCTGTTTGTTGAAAATAAATGTGGGTTAGACCACTTCCATTCCAAGGGCTCACTGTTTTACAAGGTTAAAATAAACGTGTTTTTAGCATGATGTACACTGTATTTTCCAAACCGGTCAACCCATTTTATTCCAGTGTGATGCCTCAGCGAGTACAGTAATGAAACTGATACTGCAAGTGTACATTAATTACACTTTTTAATTGAAACTTATTATTATTATTAATCATTTCAGAATGCTAGAAAGCATGCATCTATAGTTTCCAGCTTATTGTATGATAAACGAAATCATAATATATTCTAAAACGACTATTCCATTTTGTGTTTTGTGAGCTATGTTTGCAATTTGGTTGATGTATTTTGATGGAAATTTTATGAAATTTAGGCTAACATTGTGAGCTTCAATTTAAAAAATTGTCAAACTTTGATACCTAAACTACACAGTAGTGTTCAAATGGACAAAAAAAAACCTAGAATAGTTTGGAAAATTATGTTGCCACTGGCAAGATATAGATGAATAAACCATTTGCACTCCGGTGGCGGACAAAATAGCCTAGATCTGCACAAAGTAAATCTATAGGAGGAAATTGGCAGGTCAATATGAGTTCTTCTAGTTTTTCACTGTTTTAAATCACTATAACATCATTAGAAGAGAAAAGGGAATGAATGATGATGATGAACCGCTCTTGTGTAGCGCATATCACAATTCTGTAGAAGTCTGTATGCGTTTTAAACGAAAAATAATGATTAATGATTCTTTAATAGTAATGTTCAATATGATAATACACATGGAAAACGTTTCATGGTAGATAGACTCGTGAGTATGTAATCTGAAAATACGACGAAAATTAGCGATTGGGATATCGTAACTTGTCCTGCACTACGCAAAAGTGATATAACTTTAACCAAACAGAAATAGCGTGTGTATTTTCTCTTTAACTAGAGTTACCTGTACCTCTGTAATTCTTTTCCTTCCTGACCATGTCTCCTCGCAACAAAATGAACAGGCCTTGCACATATTGACACGTTCAGTCAAGAGACCTACGTACGCAACATGTCCCATTCTTTTCCGAGAAAGGGACGGTCATATTTGTTCGCTGCACTTTATATTTGCAAGGCTTATCGGTTTCACTTACTGGTGTTATATACATTTTTAACATTTGTGGAATGATAATTGCATGTATTTAATCGCTCCGACAAGAAGTTAGACTTTCAAAAGTAATGGTTGATGACAGGACGTTAACAAAATGATATAATAACTCATTTATCGACCAATTTCCATGTTGGAAACTTGTGTAAAATGTGGTATTTTTTAATCGTACTTTGTTAATGCGTTCTGTCAATATTGAACTGAAATTCAATTAGGTTGTACACTGCAAATTGAAGAATGGATCCTATTTGACATTTAAGTGAATATCCACAATCATTTGTGATTGGTCGATGGGTAATGCACCAATATGAGTTTTTTGGTTACTTATCTGCTATTTGAGGGTGTGACGTTTGTCGCCTTAAAGTATATTTACCTGGGGTATGCCAATTTTGTCTGGGAAAATTAATTACTGAAAATTATAGCATATTTACGCCCCTGGGAGAAGTTAGGATTTGCTCCATTTATTCGCACTTTTGATAAAATGCACCAGAATTAACACATTCATAGATCTATATAGTATCACATGTAAGATCTACAACGCTGATACAATTTAGGCTAATCATTGCTGAATTGTATACGTAAATAAATCGTAGATTAAAACGTGTTAATTGTGGGGTCAGAGTATTTTTAACTGGGGAAGAGGGTTTATTATATCTCAGCAACACTTCCTATGTAGCCTTATAGAAAAAATGATGATGATAAGAAAGTTTTATTGAAATTGCGAATCAATATGCAAAATTGTTGAAATAATCAACCAGGTATTTAATATTCATCATACTATAGTTTAATTGACTATGTTTTGTCACTATGTTCATTTCCCAATGCATTATTAAATATGTATAGAAATATAAAATCATTTTTGCAAGGTGGTTTATGTTACAAGAAGAAAGTACACATTTTACTTTCTAAAGTATAAATTTATATTATTTCTTTTTGTAGGAGCTTCGTTTATTGACTCCTTATCAGTGAAATAGCACAGCTCCTTACCATTACGTTAAATTACATTCTATTACAGTGCATCATGCATTGTATTTGTACAACACAATATTCCTATCTGAGAGCTCATACCGATAAAATAGTTAAAGAACTAACATGTAACGCACATCATCAGGTGAAGAGGTAATTGCAAAATTGTAGAAATTGATGTGTTCATAACACAATAACTGGAAATAAAGCAGGACAGCAAAAACTGTAAAAAAATCAAGAAAATAACTGAGTTTTCAAACCCTGTTTTAAAAAGATTTTAAAAAGAGATAGATTGTCTGATTGAAAATAGAAGGTTATTCCATTCTTTTTATGCTAATGCGGTGAAAGTCTTGCCACAGTTTGGATGCGTGTAATTGGGTAATGTAGATAGAGGTTATTATAGAGGATATAATACAATTTCTGCTTGGTGCATTTTTGGTCAAATAATCGGACATGTAACTGGAGGCTTAACGGAGCAGTGCTTTTCAGACATAAAGGAGAAATTTGTAAGAGTATTAGTACGTGTGATGTCCTGTTTCCTGTTTCTTAAAACTTCAAACAAATATTTGCTACGATTATCTTGCCAAATATATGTTTCATCTTAAAAGAAATAATTGAGTTGACTGGAGGCGATAATTCATTGAGGAAAAGAAAGGTATTCGTTCACCCTTTTGGGGGGAGGGGGTGAGTGGGTAGGTAGGGTGAAGTTGAGAATCAATTAAAGTTGTGATATGAATGAATGTTCTTGCGTAAAACTAAGTTACCACGAGCGCAGAAGACGGTGTGCGGAGCAAAAAGTATAGGGCTGCTCCGTTTTAAAATATCGAACTCTTCTTGATTTATTTCGAAACGACTTTATTTATAAAAAAAATCGGTTTAAATCATATTTCAGTACATTTTTCTATTCATCTCTGTATTATCAAATTTATGATAAATAAGATCAAATCTAGATCTGATATTTTTAATGATTCAGAAAAAGTCATTAAAAATATCAGATCAAGCATTTAATCTTATTATCATTAATTTGATAATACAGAGATGAATAGAAAAATGTACTGAATATGATTTAAACCAACTTTTTTTTTAAATAAAGTCGTTTCGGAAATAATAATACAGAGATGAACAGCAAATTTATTCCGCATCTTAAATTCTCTCTGCAAACCTTCCATTTATTAATACATTTTTTTCTAATTTGACAATCCATTATTGTTTGGTTAAAAGATGACATTTGCCCTCAATAATCATTATATAACAGCTCTCGTTTTCGGGGATCCCTGAGTGATACCTGAGGTCACTCCAAAATGGATGAAAACACACATATTTACTCCAAATTCACTTTAAATTCACTCCTTAAAGAGTGAACATGTCCACTCATTTGTAGAGTAGTTTAAATATCACACTGTACCCTCCCTACTCATAAGTAGTGCAACATACATTATAACGCATGCATTTTGAGTTGCAGGCGTCTTTCTGTAATGATGTCCTAATGAAGTTTATTATTGGAAAATAACAAATTATTTGAAAAGAAATCCATGAATACTCTTTCTCCTTTCTTCTCCAAGGTGGAGAGATTATCAAATGCAGGTGCACCTACAGCAGAGGGGCTGGAACATAAAATTTTACATTTTTCGCGTTCCCATAGGGGTGGGGTGTTAATTTACACTAGCATCGTAATTCGGTTTCACATTTTCCGTGAAATGGTTTTGATGGTTTGGAAAGACTTCCAACAAACAAAAAATGCCAATATGTTCCTTTGAAGCTATTTCAGAAAGAAGACACCACGCCGCGAAGATGAAAGCACGTCCTATCTTCATAAGACAGTGGTATAAGCGGATACGCCCCATATTTTAGACAAGACCTCTTCAAGTTATAACTTGTTATTCTTTCTCAATTCTAAAGGAGGTTTGCAAACATCGTAAAATTTACTGTCATGCGACGTTTTAGTACATTAGATATAATAATGTGGAGGGAAGGCCATTATCTTTAATTAGTAGCCTTATCCTGCTGACCAGCTGTCCTTATGAAGATAGGAGGCGGCTTCAATCTTCGGGCGTGGTGTTATTCTTATTCTGAGACACGCGTCAAAGGAACATATTGGCAATTTTTTTGTTTGTTGGAAGTCTTCCAAACCATCCAAACCATTTTCAATGAGACGAGCAAATATGCAGGGGCGCTAGCGTACGGGGTCGGGGGGGGGGGGCTGGGGGTGGGCACGTGCCCCCCCCCCCAAGTTTCGTGTGCCCTCAGGTGCCCCCACAAAATACGAAAGCAAGCAAAGGGAAATGTGTATGTGCCCCCAAAAAAATTTTGGGTGCCCCCTTCAAAATTTCAAGCCCCCCCCCCGTACCCCCTGCTGACAAAATCCTAGCTACGCCACTGGAAATATGGAACTGAATTAATACGCTAATGTGAATTCACACCCCACCCTATAGGGACGCGAAAAAATGTACAATTTTATGTTCCAGCCCCTTTGTCGTGGGTGCGCCTGCTTTCGATAATCTCTCCGACTTGGATAAGAAAGGATAAAGAATATTCATTGATTTCTTTTCACATAATAACAAACTTCATTAGGACATCATTACAGAAAGACCCATTCAACTCAAAATGCATGCGTTAATGTGTATGTTGCAATACTTTTGAGTAGCGAGGGTACCTTTGCATATTGCACATAATTTTGTTTGAAAAGGGAAGAACTACATCTACCACTACTACTACAATTTCTACTGCTGCTACTACTACTACTACTACTGCTACTACTACTACTAGTACTACTACTACTACTACTACTACTACTACTACTACTACTACTACTACTACTACTACTATACTACTACTACTACTACTACTACAACTACTACTACTGTTGTTGTTGCTGCTACTACCACAATTCAAGTACTATTGTTAAAAACCCAGTACCATATCACCACCATCACATTACCACTAATTCTTATACCTGTACGTATTGTATTGTGACAATTTGTTTTATCTTTCTAATCAATGTGATTTCAAACATTAACACGTCCCCACATTTCTGAAAGTTCTTTATCGCAGTCAAAAGTCGTTTCTTGTCAAATGTGCATACATCATGCTGATCAATAACAATTGTAATATGTAGACAACAAAAAAGTAAATCAAGAAGAAATAACAATAGGTGAATACTCAGATATAATGATGTAAATTGATCGAAATAACTTACAAGATGGTAAAACTGACGTGGTAACAGTCACCAGGGCCCAAAGCAGGGGTACCATCCACCACCTCATGATGGGGGCTTATCGTATCACTGTTGTCACCATAAACGAAATTTCTTCATCAGTTTATCCAAAACAGGTTAAAAATCAAAACCCGCTGTTGATATGCTCTCACTAGCTCGTCGAGATGATAAAAAGCACCGATAATTATCACAATAAATTGTGTATTGACTTGTTTGAGAAGTAAAAACTATCAATCCGTGCAGCTATCCTAGGTAGGCAAGTTTTCACCGCGTGTGCACCACGGTCCGATAGCAGTAGATCCACTTCCCCACATGAGCGAAAATTTCTGGTAACGGAACTCAGATGTGTGTAAGACCGGTGTCAATCTGCGATTGTTTACTTGAACACACATGCCACTATCAAGATTTGAAAAGAGAAACATGAACTCACAAAAAGAAATATGACAATATAATTTTCACCCACGCAGGTTGACAGGTACTCTACATGAGTGTCTCCCCCGCCCTTGTGGCGAGGCGCAAAGTACAGCGGATCGGCAGGACTTCGCTCTCGTAAGAAAGGGGGTAACACACACACACGGTAGACTTTTTTCTTTTATTTCTAAACAAGCTAAACTCACGATACCATCTTAGTACCAAAGGCCTTGCTCTATTTGCCCCGGGCGGTTTGGTGGGACTATGTACATCGTTTCATTGTTGAAAGTGTTTGCTCTTTTGCTTTATATGCATCAACCATACCCGTGAAGTTCCCTTTCCCGTAGCTTATATACATAATATTAAATTGATCATGCGTATTTCAATTCTTGAGTGCTATTATAGCATTCAGTGTTGTACAGCTCCCACTCTTACGTCAATAACTGGGCCCAGTTTTACCTCCTAATGCGACGGATAATTAAACAGAAAAATATCAGGATTTTAAACATGCTACGTAAGATCTACTTATACATAATTTTGCTCCCTCGCGTCGTTGCATAAGTTCCATTTTTGTGACTTTGCCACATCGACTAATCAGAATCTTATTTACGACATTACTTTCTCTGTCTTTACAATCGTACATAGTCATTGATCTTGAGCTCAGTACATGATACATTATAGGCACATCGACTGTGATAAGCCCGATAAATAGCATAATAGCTGGTGTAAATACATGGGCTTTCATTCAATAAATTCACCGATGGGCACTGAAGCCCGTCGGTGTTGTGAGTTTGATAAAGGTTTAGCTAAATTTGTTTGAAATTTACCCTTTAAAACATAATATGAACACAGAAAGTTCAGATACTTTATGTTTTCGTTGATTTACTTGATAGTGGTACCAAAATGAGACGAAAGGGGACAACAAGAAGATGATGAAATACCAGTAGTAAGCCGTATCGTGTTTTATACTATTAACATTGCAGATAACAGGAATAGGAAGAGAGGATCAAGAAGTACACGCAGAAGAAGAAAAAGAAGAAGAATAAGAAGGAGGAGGAGGAGGAGGAGGGGGAGGGGGAGGAGGAGGACAAGAAGGAGAAGGAGGAGGAGAAAAAAGAAAGGAAAAAGAAAGAGAAGAACTTGATTTCATAGAATTGCGTCGTCCAGCCTATACTTGGCCTTTCACCTCTATTTGAAAACAACGCCATATTATTCCACAGTAGTTGGTGATGGGTAGATTCTGTCGCGCGTAAGAGGTTAAATACCAATATTTGGACAGGTCGAGTACGCGAAAACAATTAAGTGAATGAATAGCGTGCTTAAAATCATTGTTATGTTTCGCTGCAGTCGCTATACGGCTATTATATTTCGATTGACCAGTATGACACTGTAACAATGACCCAAGACATAAAGAACGGGGTCTGTGCGACCAAATCACATTATGTTATCCAGATACGTAAAATATATAGGCCCCAAAAGTGGGTGGGGTTATTTTGAAAGGTTACTTTTCTCTCCTGAAGGTACACTCATGCTCATAATTATGGAATACTTAAAAAACATTTTAGAAGTTGCAATTTTTTCCGTGGACGGTAAGTCTGGGATTGATATTTGTTTGCCCCAGGTGAAACACTTATAATCTAAGTATTTCAGGAATTTTGAGCATTTTGTAGCGTCCGACTCGACA
>JZLH01S0480987.1:18595-30332 GCA_001188425.1 Eucidaris tribuloides
TAGTGATAAATGACATAAGATCAAAATTTGTTTCTGTGTTGTTTTTTTTAATTTCTTTAATTTAATACTTTTTCATGATTTTTGGTGGATTTAAAAAAAATGAATATATAATTGTTATTTCGCTCATATGTATTTTAGTTTTTACCTTAGTCATCTCAGGAAATCCAAAATTGCTTCACATAATGTGTTTTTGTGAAATAAACACTTATCTTGAAAATTTTGGACGATATAGGAGAAAGAATTTAAGTATCAACAAAATATTCCATAATTATGAGCAGGAGTGTATATCAGTTAATCAGGCGTGCTGATATTTGTGCAAGAATCGAGACTTTCAAATCCAGGAGTGAAAGAAATTCTTGTTTAAAATTTGCATATTAAATCTTAAGTATATGTAGGCTAAATACAGTTTTTCAAGTCTGCTGTGCACCGTTGCTTGTGATGTCTATCCACGCATATTTTGCCAATTGCAGCATAACCTTCCAAAGTTTTGTATTCCATGTTCTATATGCAGCTCAATTATTAAAGTTTGACAATTTTCACTGAATCTCCACAACTGTGTCTTTAATCTGGTGGATTGAAACTTAAATGAGTTCTTGAAGGTGAGATGAAACAATTTAGAGACACATATTAAACATTAACAGGAGAATGATGTTTAGTTTGGTTTAGTTGAGTTGAGTTGAGTTGAGTTGAGTTGAGTTTACAGAAAGTCAAAGTCATTTTTTTTCCAGGAGAATGAGGGTAGTAGATTGGCGGTTGGAGGGTGTTTAACTAATCTTGCGGCTGACGTTTAAAATCCTTGGTATTTTGGTTTAAAAAATTGACCATTTCAAGATTGACACTATAAAATTACATGGCATAAATTGTATCGGAAAAATATCAAACACAACTAGGCTGTAAATGAACTTGATATCACAAAATGTAACTCGGTTAATTGTTACCATCTTTATCACGAGAATGATAAACTCGTCTGACCCGTGATTCGCCTACGTCCCTATTTCACTAGTGTTGTTGTCTGGTGTTGTTTACAGTTATGTGATTTATTCGTAATTTACATTCATATAATACTCGCATGATTGCATCTTTTCTCTATGAAATCAAAAGAGATGGAGGTCAAGTTCAACTAACGTATACAATACTTCGTAAATAGTGGAATGCGCTCATGATTTTAATCAAAGTGAGTGAGTGGGAGTCGTCTGTTGCACAAACAACAATCTCATAAAAGTTTAAGTTGATAGAAATATACACGTGTTTTCACACCCACCTAACAAAATGTAAACAAAGGCATATACAGGTGCATTATTGCTTCGACACCCACGGTCTGCATGACCGATCTCGCAATGATATATGACCCCTGCATAATTATGTGTCAGAATTTTGGTTCTGCAGTACAATTGTATACCTTTTGTAGTAATACGAGAAACAGGACGAATGCTTCATTGAATTATGATTCCCATAGATAAATATCTGTTTATAAAGGCTTTACTAGTATGTCTTTGTATAAAGAATTTCTGCCTCCTCAAAAAAAAAAAAAAGATAAAAAGGGAAAGAAGACAAAACAACAACAACGAAGGTTCACATGTAGTGTTTTGACAAAAGGAACGGTACAGATTTCATTTATAACATTTCGTTAAACACAGCAAATTTTACGATTGAAATATTTTTTTAAACCACTCGCTCGCGAAATAAATCAATGTAAACCTGTACATTCCAACAAAATACAAGTGTAAATAAATTAGCAATATATGATGAATATTTTTCAAGAAAATCTCTTTCCATTACACCTCTCCTAAATGTTTGCTTTAGTTTGGTTTGAATATATTTCTACATTTTTTGAATACCACTTCACATGATAATTCAATACAAATAATATTTAACCACAATGATACTCAATTCGATACATATTGAAATACGAAATGATAATACAATATTACGAAAACATACTTTTTCAAAATATTTCGATGTTTTATCATGCAAATTATATTTTCAATGTCATCTCTACAAATATATATACGTGCATATATTTTGTCATCCCACAACTACATACTAACAATTCGCTATTGATATATCGTACTGCAGGGGTGGATCTAAGAACAAATTAGGGGGTAATTAGGTTAGGTCGTAATTGGTAAAGCTTAATACTAAAATTAGTGTTTATTGTGTCATTGCGCGGTGTTATCATGTGACGCAACCTACACAGAATGTAGTAGAATCATCCAAACATTATTTCATAAACTTTTACAGAGTGGGCGGGGAGGTCGAGATCGTTTTGTTATCCGTGAGAAAAAAAATCGTGGGTCATTGTGGCCCCTGTTCCAGGCACAAGGAAACTGGGCGCATATCACAATGATTTTAAAATAAATCCTGATTGACTGTGGTTAGGGACCAGTCGATATTTAGATTTAGATTTAAATCTTAAAAATTTATATTTACGTCAGAAATACCTAAAATTTAAATCTTTAAGATTAAGTTTAAATATAGATCTACAAATTGATCGGTCCCTATATAACCACAGTCGTTTAGGGTGTATTTTAAATCCTTGTAATTTAGAGTACAACCCACCAGTGATACGCGGCTCTCATGGTCTTAAATGGGATTGATATGATTGGGAGAAATTAAAAAAAAATGTCTCAAGAGTCAAGTAGTTTGAAACATATACCAATGTATACACTGGCTAGAATGTCATTAGCGTCTTCTGCACAGACATGTTGCCCTAAAGTAACGTATTCTTATTAATGGATATTCATGCTCGAAGGACCTGTCTTTATTTTGTTTACTTGAGGAGAAGGAAGCATTCATTTACCAGTTTCGAATTACTCTGGTGCCTTGATAGAAATTGATCCCGTACAAAGCACCTGTCACATTGACTACTGATCATGCCGATGGTGGTTTCTTAAAGTACTAAATATATGATCATGAAATTTAGACTGCAGAAGCACTGAACAGTGTGCTTGATTCTAGGGTAGTTTTATCTCAAAGTAAGGCCCTTTTCCCAATCCCGCTATTTCCCTTTAAATACCTGTTGGTTTATTTCATCAGGTACAGTGATACAAGCATCGCTGCCGTTTAGAATGTGATTCATGTTTACCGAGAAAACCGGCGAGAAAACTTCTTGAAATGTGAAATGTATACTCACGTATGACGTGACAATCATGTTTGAACACGTGAAGGTTATACACTCGTTACAAGTATTGCGACATTAGCCGAGACCGCCCCACTCATTACAATTATATATATCTCAAAGTTGACGGAGACCGCCCATAAACGTTAAACGTATCAATATATCTATCAATCATGATATCCCGATAAGAGTATGGAATGCTACAGTAACATTTCTCAAGGACTTTATGCTAACGTGGTGAACTCGAGCGAGCGAGAAGTTTCATTTACATGACTATCATTTGTCACAAAATGAGATAATCAGAAAATGTTTGAGGTATTTGTTTTTTTTTTGCCAAATGTGTTTGTAACTGATATACAAAACGAAATACATGTTTTTTTTTTTATACTTTATCTTAAAAAAATTGTTTAAATCGCAATGAGACAAAAATCAGGTGTATTCCATTATCACAATGTAAAGGAAGACCACCCTAAAACGTTTAGCTTGTCAACACAACATCTCCCCAGAGGTATCGATCGGGGGGGGGGGGTAGAGCAAATATATCGTTAACCCCTCAAAATATTTATAATTCAAAAAATCATATGTTAAACAAGCCGTGCAAGGCACTACAAAACTATTAACCTTAACACAAAATACTACTTTACATACAGAACTTTCAATTTTCCGACTTGAAGTTCACATGGCAATTTTGCACTCGGAGCACGCCGAAAATTTGCCTCATGCGAAAAATGGATTAACGCCACTGCGTCTATTAATCATGATTAATGTCGCTATGAGTATGGAAAGCTAGAATAACATTTTGCAATGACTTTTCATTAACATGGTATACGTTTAAGAGAGATACATTTCTGCAAGGCGGCTGCATGAATTTTTTGAAGAAATTGTGAACACCAATTACCGTAATCTTTATGGATGATTTTGAAAATATGCAAATACATGTACCATTATCATGAAATGTATTATATATCTGAAACGCTGAATCCTAGGAAGGCGTTAAATTTCCTTCTCACCATGCGTTTTTTCAGTTATTAACATCAGTACATTTGCCAAATAAGTTCATGTCATAAAATGAAAATCAGAAACAAATTACGCGAGGAAATACAAGTCATGTAGTATAATTTCACTTTCATTTTCCACGCACGTGTAAAACGCTCGAGCCTACAGATGCATTTTCTCGAAAGCCGCTAAGTATATACAGAAATATACGAGTATTTTCACGTAATATAGGATATGAACTGGTACCTTTTACATTCCCTGTCTTCTAGGGATGTAGTTATTTTGGGAGTATTATACGTATATTTTCTAACTTGTGTGCAATAAAGGCTCGATTTCAATAACACAACTATGTCACTATTGATATTTACACACGACGTTTTCTTTATTTGATATGTTCATAATAGTTCTTATTCTTGACTGATCTGCGAAGTATAACTAGGACACCACTTATCAACATGCAATTGATAAATGTTTGTTTTTGGGCGGAGGTCAACTTGTTGGTCAAATGAAAGAACGAAAACGATGATTTAACAAAATTCCAGCTTTTGAAACGAAAAAAATATATCACGCAATTTGGTTGGAGTGGAAAAGGTTTGTTTACATATCTAAATTTCTAGAAACAAAATTCCGTATCGGGGTTTTTTAACTAGAATATTTTTGTTATAGTATCTTGTCAATATTACGACTTATTCAGTTATATCTCTCCAGAACTTGCATTTAAGTCAACGTGGAAGTGCCCTGACTTTACTGTAACATAAGTAACAAATGTCACCGCTACATACACTTTTAAAAATCCCGGACCAGACGTGACTTGAAAAGGGTCGGTTGGGGTCACACTCGGAAAAGAGTCAGATTCAACAAGTTCCGGGTCAAGTTTGACCAAAATCCATACCAGGTTATTTATTACGGAGTTTGGTCAAACTTGACCTTGAATGTGGTTAAACCTGACCCCAACGGACCCTTTTCTAAGTCTGTCTGACCGGGATTTTTTTAGAGTGTATGTCGCAATATTTGAAATAGGTAATGGTCCCAAAACTGAATAACAACAAATAATTAAACTAGTTAAACAATTGTAGAATTGCATCTTATCACACTGTAGGATGTTTTAGCCCCACCCCCGCTACAAAAAATAATCCACAAACTATAATAATTACGGTTCAAACTGCGGGTGTTGCAATGAACTACAAAATAAAAACGCAAGTTTGGAATTACGACAAATTACAGCCTCAGCTACAACTAATGTAAAAACTGTTTACAACTACAAGAACAACAGTTATAAAATAATAAAACAACTCAGAGACAACCAAGACGAAAGTAAAATAACTTGCCTCTGACATTGCATGTAAAGTGTCATTTATTGCTCAACATCACTGAAAAACATTGTTATTGGACTTTGGTATTTCTAAATACACAAATCTCATAAAGTGCTTCAGCCACAGCGATATTTTTGCAATGAATAGGTTGTTAACATGGGTAGAGTAAACGTCGAGACCAAAGAAGTCATTCATCATCATTAGAAACTTCTGGAATTTGCAATAAGCGCATGACGCAGAAATTAAAGATCACACACACACAAAACACACATTTTGAGTAAAAAAAAAAAGTCGGAAAACCTAGATTCATTCTCCAATCTCTCTCCAAAATACACCTGTACATATCAGGACTGATATCAGGAATTTGTAACAAATTAGCCATTTGACGTTCATGTTTTACTCTGAGCATTTATATATGGTCACATATGGTCAGGAGCGCTGATCCATTATTCGGATGGGGGAGAGGCTAACAGTAAGAAAATGTCAAAATGGGGGGCACACCAGATGGCAATATGAAATTTTGCCCGCAAAACGCGCCAAAAAAATTGAAACTTGTGTATATCAGTTTAGTAGTATTTTTTTATGTTGGCGATTTATTTTTAAACACATTCTTTCATTACGTTTTATGATTTTGTTTTAAGTTGTCAACATCATTAAGGGGGAATGACCCCTTCCCCATATTTTCGTGGGGTGCGACTACCCCTGCCCCCAGCATGATCGACGCCGCTGTATATGGTAATGGATGACTGCGCGGCAATCAGTATTGTGAAACATATCGAGCTTGTTTTTTGCATGCATGTGTAATATAAACACAACAAAAAAATTAACTAACCCCTTTTTCAAAATACTATAACTTTAAAAAAGAACGGTGTTGAGCCCAATAATTTGGCAAGGATGTTTCTGCACTAATTGACTAAATTTCTGTGAGAAAATGTGATTGGTCCGTCAAGTCATGCATGATGAGCACATATTAAAGGCAAAAGGTCACTTTTCAAAAGTCACAAGGGTCATTTTGGGTTTTTTTTTTGATGCAGGATTTTGACAAATTCTGTTTCTCGTGAATGATTAATCGATATTTATTGTTAATATCTGTCGTTTGATTCTCTCATACCCCTTGACACTTTTTGCATTATTTTTACGCTTCGGGTGACCATAATTTAAAAATGTCCACCCTTTCTCGATTTTGAAATTGTAAAATCCATATGAATTACTGCCAAAAATTTAAATCCGAATTTTTTCAGCAAAATGTATCTTTACGCTGTGTGTACGAACATAGAGGTTGTAACCAATGACATGGTTGAGTGAGCACACTTTATAAATAAAGGGAAAAATGTCATTATTTACCATTATTTTGGCATAAGAGATGACTCATGTGACTTTTGAAAAGTAGGCATTTTCACCTTATATGCATGCTCATTCATGCATGACCCAACAGACCAATCACATTTTCACACAGAAGTTAGTCAATGAGTGTAGAACATTCTTGCCAAATTATTTTTGCACAAACTTTTTGTTAAAAAGTTATGATATGTTGAAAAGGGGGTAGTTACTTTTTTTGTCGTGTTGTTAGTTTATGCTGCGTATTGACACTGACCATACCTTTCCACAGCAAAGCAACCAGTCATACATACACACTGCACATTCAAAACTTGGACAATAGCATTTTAGACATACTTTGCAAAAGTGATTGTTGTGTAGTTAACCATGACCGAGTATGAATAACCAATGTGTACCATGTAACATGAAAATAAATAGTTATACATGTACTACAATCATTGTTGTCAGTTTTATGTATGTATATGTATGTATGTATGTATGTATGTATGTATGTATGTATGTATGTATGTATGCATGTATGTACCCTCCCTATATAAGGTATCGCAACATATACTATAACGCATGTATTTTGAGTTGAAGGAGTCTTTTTATTATGACATCCTAATGAAGTTTATTATCGGAAAATAACAAATTATTTGAAAAAAAATCAATGAATATTCTTTCTCCTTTTTTCTCCAAGGCGGAGATATTATCAAATGCAGGTACACCCACGGCAGAGGGGCTGGAACATAAGATGTAACATATTTTCGCCTCCCTATAGGGGTGGGGTGTTAATTCACATTAGCGTCGTAATTCGGTTTCATATTCCCGTGAAACGGTTTTGATGTTATGGAAAGACTTGCAACAAACAAAAAAATGCTAATATGTTCCTCTGACGCGTTCTCGGAATGAAGACAACACCCCGCGAAGAAGAAAGCGCCTCTATCTTCATAAGACAGTGGTGAGGATGATAAGGCTACTCATTAAAGATGATGACCTTCCCTCCATATCATTATATCTAATGTACTGAAAAGTCGCATGACAGTAAATTTCAGTATGTTTCATTAAACGCCCTTTAGAATTGAGAAAAAATAAGAAATTATAACTTGAAGAGGACTAGGGCGTATCCTCCTTACCACTGTCTTATGGAGATAGGAGCCGCTTACGTCTTCGCGGGGTGTTGTCTTCTTTCTGAGACCGCGTCAGAGGAATACATTGGCATTTTTTGTTTGTTGGAAGACTGTCCATAACATCAAAACCGTTTCACGGGAATATGACGACGCTAATGTGAATTAACACCCCACCCCTATAGGGAGGCGAAAATATGTTAAATTTTATGTTTCAGCCCCTCTGCCATGGGTGCGCATGCATATCTCTCCGCCTTGGAGAAGAAAGATTAAATAGTATTCATTGGTTTCTTTTGAATAATTTGTTATTTTCAAATAATAAACTTCATTAGGACATAATTTAGGAAAGACCCCTTCATCTCAAAATGCATGTGTTATAGTGTATTTTGCAATATTTTTGAGTAGGGAGGGTATGTATGTATGCATGCATGTATGTATGTATTTATTTATTTTTCATTCCAAAGCAAAATTGCAATGAATATACAAATACAATAGCAACTTTAAAAAGTGGTTGGATAGCCCAAAACTGAGCTGTAGTTTTATGATAACCGTTTTGTGATTTCAGATATTTGTGCTTGAATCTGGATTCTCCTTTATCTTACACTTTACCGTACATACTTTTTATTTTGGTAAACTGATATTTGATTGCTGACACACAGAATCACTGATACACAAACTTACAGACACACACATGTATTCACGATGTACACATAAAATAAAGGGCGCGATGTGCATGTATGTTTCTAACCACAATCGCAATTTTACAGTCGTGTTAACATTTTACTCAATACTAGTATTAGCTATTTGCGCTCGACAGCATGGTTTTTAAAATGGACATTTACTTTGAATTTACAAAGTAACAGGAAGAATCAAATATAAAAAAATATTCATGGTTAGCAATGATAGCCATGACTTCATTTATCAGTTGCATAGTAATGAATTTCCTGTTTGATAGATGTTTTCTAGCAAATTTTGGTACAGACCCGGTACAAGTAAACAGACCTACGGGCAATAAGAATTATTGTCCTATCCCATTGTCAGTAGACACGCATTGTTGATAGCATCGCCCCCTGAAATCATAGGAGAAAGAAATATAAACACAACAAAAAAAGTAACTACCCCCCTTTTTAAAGAAACGATTTTGATCAAAATAAGTTTGCAAGGGTGTTCCTACACTAATTGACTAACTTCAATGTGAAAATGTGATTGATCCGCCAAGTCATGCATGAGTAAGCACATATTAAAGGTAAAAATGTCACTTTTCAAAAGTCACAAGGGTCATTTTGGGGAATTCGTGATGCAGGATTTTGACAAATTTTGTTTCTGGTGAATGATTAAGCCCTATTTATGTTAATCATCTATCATTTGACTCCTTACATCTCCCCTGGAACTTTTTGCATATTTTACGCTTTAGTGAGTTCAATTTAAAAATTTCTATCATTCCCCAGTTTTGAAATTGTAAAATCCATGAAGTTTATTGAAAAAATTTAAATCCGATATTTTTTCAGTAAAATGTATCTTTACGTGCCGTACGAACATAAGAGTTTGTAACCATGTCATGGTTGAGTAAGCACACTTTATAAATAAAAGAAAAAATTTGCATTATTTACCATTATTTTGGCATAAGGCATGACTCTTGTGACTTTTGAAAAGTGGCATTTTTGCCTTTAATGCATGATCACTTATGCATGGCTTGACGGATCAATTACATTTTCATACAGAAGTTCGTTAATAAGTGTAGAAATACTCCTGCCAAATTATTTTGTTAAGACTCGTTTTGTTAAAAAGTTATGGTAGTTTGAAAAAGGGGGTATTTTTGTTGTGTGTATTATAATCCGCTTTATCACAGATGACGTTACGCCCCGTCATTAGTGTTGTACCAAAAAAAAAGACATTAGCAATTTGGCAAGTTCCGCTATACTGACTCAGTCATGTTTTCATTGAAATATTAAAATTTGTCTTTTTTACATTTTGTCAAGGTGGGTTGAAATGCATTGAAATATGACTGCAATATTAAAGCTACACTATTATTCTGGTAGATCAGACTTATCTTTCACTAATCTTTCACCGAGTAAGGTACGGACCCGGGGGGGCGGGGGGGACTCAGATTTGGTTCCGACCGGGGTGTGCCGCTGAAGTCGAAAAAACCCGACCCTTTTTTAAGGGTTATTTTGGCGGAAAATGGTACCTATTATTAAGGGTTTTTATTAAGAAAAGTGACATTTTTTTAAGCATTTTAACGATAAAATAGGCCGAAATACTAAGTGTAAATCGAAAATTTCAAAATCATGACCCATGTTTAAGATTTTTTTTCCAAAAACCATACCCATGTTTAAGAATTTTTTTGCGAAAAAGTCACCTCTATATACAAAAAGCGCCACACTCCCGTTCACCTTGCTAGGCAAGTACCCCCCCCCCCCGGGGTACGGACATCTGAAAACAATATCAAACCTAATCGATTTTTTAAAATATATATCATGTTGTGATTGTCGAATTATCAGGGAGTAGATATTACCATATTAACGTATGTTAGTAGATATTAGTAGATATTAACGTATGTTATTAAAATCAGTTAGGAAACAGCAGCTGGAATTTTGAGGCCACTGTATAAGGAAAGGCAATTTGGAATGCTTGTTTCTCAATGGGAAGATAGCAGGAAAGAGGGATCGAGGACGTTAAAGAACAACGTTTTTGCAGAGCATTTCAACATGGATTGGAATGGAAAAGATTGAGCTTCTTAGACTGGCAATGGACAGAAAAGCCTGGCATTTCATGGTCACCAACGTCACTAGATACGGCACTTGAGGAGGAGGAGATATTACCATGTGTAGTCCGAATGGCGAACAAGTCGGGGACACAAGATTCTTATCTTTATGTAGTTTTTTGTTACTTTTACTTTTTAATAATTTCTGAAAAATGGAAGCGTTTCAGTGCGTGTGATTAGCAAGGCATGAATACATGAAACGGGGGGGGGGGGTGTTTCGATAAAGCTGTTCGTAAGTTATGTACGACTTTACGCACGACTGGTGATACCTCCTTTCGCTACATGTAAATGCATGAGAAACTGATTAGCACTCAAAAAAGTATCACCAGTCGTTCGTAAAGTTGTTCGTAACTTACGAACAGCTTTATGAAACACCCCCGGTCTATCTTAAAAGACAATAAGAGAAAATGTCACCTTTTTAAAAAATTTTTACCATTTGTTACAAAGTATAATACTGTCAAGTAAAAAAATAAACCAACAAGCAAATCCGTTAAAACATAAACTATTATAGAGTGTATGTCAAGACTGGAAGGATTATTTTGTCTTGTATCTGTTTGCTTGAGTGAGAAACAATCATGGATATTCCACTGTTGAATTAAATGACCCTGAAATTGAACCCATTGAAAGCTACACAACAATTTCCTTTCACAACAAATACTCAACGTCATTGTTTAATATGGAGAAGACATTTCAAAATGAAATTTTCACTACAGAATCTTTGAACAATGCACATGATTTTAGATTAGCTTTATCCCCTAAAGGACTTTTTCCAACCCTGCTATTTTCCCTTTAGGTTGTTATTAGCACATAGTATCGTAAGACCCCAATTTGATTAGTGGGATAAAAGTGGACTAACAACAGGATCAGATCCAAGGATGATAAGAAAGTGTCCCCACTTTTCTAACCGAGCATTTTTTTTTCTTTTTGGTGATGATTAGCGGCATTTGCCGACCAGCAACGACAGTATTGGTTAAAATAACCCATTTCCAGATCCAAGCATATATGACATTATACAACTATCTTTGGTTCATATTAATTTAATGAAATCACAAAAAACACGTAAAAAGACACACACACACACGCACGCACGCAAGCGCGCGCG
>JZLH01S0480987.1:38856-58764 GCA_001188425.1 Eucidaris tribuloides
TACATACATTTGCATAATTAATTAGTTAAAAAATAGAAGATAATTATTTTTCAAAAATGTAACTATACAGTCTTGGAGATTACATGCAGCTCTATGCACGTGCAAAATTTCGCAGCGATCGCGCGACCCGCGGCCGAGATCTGAAGGGGGGCCAAATTAGACCCCCCCCCCCCCCCGGCTATGCAATTTCAAAAAAGCCCGGGCTAATTAGGGTTAAGAATACCAACTTTAACATCACTTTTAATTGACTTTTTGTCAGTTTATGTCCATATCCTGTTCACTGGTGCAACACCTGAACCATGACTATACAACTGCACCACTTCTTGACACAAGACAGCCCTACACAACTCCGTACCCTGGGGAACTGCATGGTGCATCAAATACTCTTGACGCTGAGATTGGTACTTACTGCTTCATTAAACTGGCAAGATAAGCTGTGTAATGCTCGTACAAGTGTTGCATTTTCAAAGCTTCTGATTGGCTGAAGGTCTGGGTCACCATGGTAATGGACATCAGAACTTCTCAGCCTGTTCATTAGCTACACGTAAAAGAAGTGGAGAAAAACAAACATAACAAAGAAGAATGACGGATATGGCAGAAATTGTATTCAATCCAGGCACTGGATATTTCCTGTTTCGTACAAATTTCCTGAAGTGTAATTTTATCGACACGTGCATACTGACAAAAATTCCATGAATTATGCAATCATTTTGACTTTTTCCAAATTCTACTTAGTTATACTGTCTGTAGATGCACAGTAAATTTTTCATGTCATGACAAGAAATAATTTGTACGGTGGTTTGTTGTCGAACAGATAAATGATATTGGCACATCATAACATCCTAAAACCTTTTTACTTCCTTATACGATATATCTTAAATCCCTCAAAATGTTTTGGTGAATAGTGAAAAATGAATTTTTCTGTTATTTTTTTTTAGGTAGACCTTTATCATCTATTAATGGCCTAAAAATCACCAGCTCCAAAATGTTTCCATTTTTTTTTTAGAAAATAAGGCCACCGACTCTTTTGTCATACGAAATGCACCGAATGATATTTGTTCTCTGATAATTAAAACATCCAAATTTATCGCTATAAACAATTTTTTTTTGGAAGGTTTAATGTTGTTTTTGGATGTCTAGGGTGGCAGAAAATTACTTTATGAAAGATTGATGAAAACATTTGACTGACTAAAATTATACTGTGGCTCTTATGAAAACTTTAAAATAAATTTGGTTGAGCATTTCTCATGAAAGATGTACTAGAAAGCAGTGTTGTGGGTCTCGAGGCCGGCCTCGGCCTCGAGACCGGCCTCGTCCTCGAGGACAGAGGTTAATCCTCGGCCTCGGATGCAATCCTCGGGTCAAGGCCGGGTCGAGGCCGGGAGAATTTTAGAAAGTGCAAATGCCGAATGTTGTCAGTTTCTAAAAAAGAAAATATTATTGAAACTAATAGAGAGAGGGAGTGAGAGAGAGTCGACTGTCGAGTACGCCCATCCACCTGTATGAGTACGCCCTTCTTTCTTACTTTCTTTTGTCTTTCTATTATGTTCTTGATGTTAAAGCCAATTCATGCAGCGCAGCTGCACTGACAATGACGTGACCGAGACTTTGCAATGCATGTGCACATTCATACTAGTATTGTAAAAAAAAAAATGTTTTGCGCGTGCGCCATTACGTTACATTTTATCAATCTCTTGGTATTCTCATTTAAAAAATTTACGTTCAACATTTTTCGTAGAGTGTCTTCAAAATAAATTAAATCAACATTTAGTTTTATTTTATTCTTATTTTTATTTGATTTATTAATTGTGAAAATGAAAAATCAAAATAACAATCCCCTGGCAATTGTTGCTACGATAATTTGGCAACACTACACATATACATATAACAACAACAACAACAACAACAACAACAATAACGACTTAACGCGCGCTGCACATTTGTTGATTCCACGGAATTCGTTTCCAACCGTACCGTACCATAAATATGTCTGCTGAATTGAGGATCATTAAATTTGGGTTCAAGCATCATGAGGAGTACTACGACGAAGGGGGTAAAAGAAAACATCGTGCCAGATGCAGATTTTGTTTTTCGGGGACCCTCATTTCCGATCATAAGGGGATGACTTCCGGTTTATGTATGGGTGGGTGTGTGTGTATATGGACTATATGAGTGTACATGTATATGCAATGTATATGTATATGAGCATGTATGTTTTTTTATGGAGGTGGGGAAAAATGATACATAACCAGAGCAAAGAGCATCACTAGGCAAAGAAATGACTTGTATTTAGGGTCCCTCTGAAATCTGTGGTCTTTGCCACCAAATAATATCATAATATTTGGCCATGGCTGGCCTTTTCCTGGCTCTCCGGCCTCGGCCGACCTTGTATTGGAATATTTGGCCTCGGTCTGGCCTCGACCCTTCCGGCCTTGGCCTTGTCCTTGTCCTCGGGTTGGTCGGCCTTGGCCTTGTCCTTGTCCTCGGGCAACCGGCCTTGGCCTTGTCCTTGTCCTCAGGTGATCCGGCCTTGGCCTCGGACAAGCCGGCCTCAGACACAACACTGCTAGAAAGTAGTGATGCCACTGGTGCCAGTATGCAGGTGTTATAAAATGATGTAAGTGATGTAAAGCTGTCTTACTTGATATCTTCCTAGAGGTGTCAGCTGTCCATCCATCGTGTCGGGAGGTAGATGGATGTCTTGCCGTATCCGACCAATGTTCCAGTTTGCCGTGTCCTCTGGGTTTGGAACTGGCACCTAAAAATGGGCATTCATAAAACGTTAATTTTCTGTAAAATAAATTAGCAATACGAGCAATTGCAACAATGTTGTCAGGTATACTACTGCTACCACCCATTCTGCTGCTGTTTCTACTACTACTTCTACTACTACCACTACTACTACATGTACTACTACTACTACTACTGCTGCTGGTACCTACTCGTACTACTAGTACTACTACTATTACTACTACTACTGTCTTCTTATTAATCCAAGATAGCCTCTTCAGTTACAAACCCTAATCTCCCAGAGGACCCTGCATTAATTATTATTACCCCAGTTTTCACCAGGTCCTTATTTATTTCCTACATGAGAAGCCAAGTGGATAAATCGCCTTGCTGTAGAATGAAAACAAATGTGGAGGGAATGACACCTCAGCTTCTGCTTGAAATGCACAGAACAATGCCCTATACCACCACTCCTCAACTTTTAACATTTAACCCAATGGAGACTAAGAACGAGAAATCTCAGGATGGAGCCTGTAGAGAATACATATTATATTGAAATCAAATGGTCTCCAACGGGTAAACTATATCATACAGTTTTCACATATGTATCATACAGACCTTCCTTCTCAAATCTGGTTACTACTGTGTAAACAAATTGTATGCTAGTATAAAATTTTCATATCAACTTAACATTGTTGTTGGCATCTTTTGTGACATAAAAAATCTGCTCTCTTCTAAATTTTGTTTATGTTTAGTGATATTTTCTGTTGTCTGTAATACAGGAAACTTATGGTCTTATCTTATTATGGCTTTAAATATTTCACAGTGGAGGATCATGACTATTTTGCTGGTGGGAGCACATGAGAAACATCGCAATAGGAAGGGATTCGAAATTTATGCATTACAAAGATAATGATATGCACAGTTTAACCTCAGACCAGGTGCAAAATCTAGCCAGTTGAAATTCTTACTGGTACATTTCTCAGCTCTAGGTGGGTTCGCAACACCTGTTCAAATGAAGTTAACATTAACTATGGTTTGATACAGAAAACCTCACCAGATGAACATTCCAACATGTTTACGGACTGTAAATTGTAGATTTCAAAGTCTAGATGGGTCAGTGAAATTGAAAACTGGTCAACAATTAGACTTTAACCCTAATCAGGCTGGGCTTTTTGGCTATGCTGATATCTGTGGGGGGGGGGGGGGGGGGGGCGATTCGGCCAACCCCCCCCACCGCCCCGGAGATCTCGGCCGTCGATCGCGCGAAAATCGGCACGCACGTTACCCATTACGTAATCTACAAGACAGTATATAGTTAATTACCAGGAATTAATTTCATATCAATTAATAATGCTAATTTATGCGTAAAATCATAAATAAGCTGTAAATCACTACTTAAAGCTCCAAAACTGCTACTTTTTGTGTCGGGATACTCTTTTTAGCATTCTTAGCAAGTTTACTTGAAAAAAATCCGGAATCAAAATTGATTTGTATTTCCTTGTTTTTTCAACCTTTTGTTTTCTATTGTTTTTTGGATGAAATTTGTCGGGGACACTTTTGCGGTTATAAACAGCACAAAATTAATTAATTTCAACCAATAAAAGTAAAAATAATCCTACATTTATGAGTTTTGGCTGAAAACACAATTTGTATTGAAAATGTACACAAAATCACGTTTTTGAGCGATTTTTGGGGTGACATGCAAGTACAAAATGTTACATAACTTGGGAACCGCGTACCCAGATGTCGCAAATTTGGTCTCAAAAGATGCGCAACATTCGAGAGAATAAAGTCATGAAACGCCGTGGCAACTGCTTCGCGCGTCGCAGACATTTTGCACGAAACGTCTAGGGGGGGGGGGCCGGATTCCGCCCCCCCAGCCTTTTTAGGGTTAAAACATGTGACACAAATTTTGTCAAATTAGGTGTGCATACCATGTTGCTGATACATTTAATTGTAGAAACCCTTTGTATTCTTATTGGTCCATGGTTTCCTATATGTTCATAACAAATATCAACCCTTATTCTGACAGTAACCTATTAGCCAAGAACCAGTACATTTTATAAATAAAAATACACATATAAATAAATGAATAAATAAATGAATAAATAGATAAATAGATAAATTTGTATGTAACACAACAAATAAATAAACAAATTAAAGATAAATGAATAAATAAATAAAACAAATCTTATATAACATCAACAAATTTTGTATGTTTTACGGCACCATATTTTTGCAAATGGAATTTTTGAATTACTGAAATCAAATTAGTAATATTATTTTGTTCCAACTTTGTATTGTGAACCAGCAGGAATTAAAATTCGCTGGCTATCTATTCGTATCATAGATGGCTAACTCCTTTCCATTACCTCAAATACATCCGACAAGAATTGGACTGCATTCTGAAGGTAGGCCTCTGCCTTCCGTGCATCCACTGGCCCGATGTCGTCAAAGAGGACGCTGTGACTTGACCGTTTGCTGCTCCCCGTGAACCAGGACGAGATGCCTTGTGTTATGTCTCCCAGACTGGGACCAGCCATGGTCTTTACTGTCATCTGGGCCTGGACTACAAGGCCTAACAGCTGCTCAATCTGGGAGGGACAAGGACAAGCATGAGATTCGTGGCTACCTGTCAAATTTATTTTGTTGATGAATGGCTTGCCTTGAAAATTAATAGTATCACTATTGCAGGGCTAGCAAGTCTTGCATTGTTTGGTATGAGATTTGCACATTTTACTCAAAACACACATTCTTATTTCTCGATAGTCTCACACAGACCTTCAAATACCCCATTGTACAAATAAACACACACACACACACACATAAACAAATAAACCACAATTAATTACAGGGAAACCCCGTTATAACGAGCTCGGATACAGCCAGGTACCGCTTTTAACGAGGTGATTGTCTTGGTCCCGTTTTCATTTATATGCTCTTCAATGGAAAGAAGCATCGTTTATAACGAACGCGGTTATTGCGAGATTTCGCTTATAACGAGGTATTTTTCTCAACCCATTAACAAAGAAAAACATAAGAAATTCACCCGGTTAAAACGAGGAAATGAAAGTCGCATCGTGCGCTGATCAAATTCTAAATTTTGGCAACGCAAAAATTGCCCAGTCGTTCCAGAGCGCATCGTGCCACTTCAGCCTGCCACGCAGCCATGCAAGTGTGTGTGTGTGTGTGTGCGAGTGGACGTGTGAGTGCAATTCACACTGCTGCACAGTACTGTACATTCACCTGTCACACACACAAAGCTTGCCTCCTGTACACAGTACTCAACGCAAGTTACGAGCGTGGAGGTTGCTGCTTTATTTCGAGATCTAGTTTTCTTTACTTTGGATAAGTATATAAATGAAAAATAATCAGCTTTCTGTTCATAGTTTTTGTGCAGAACATGCAGGAAAAGCAGTTAACGGATGGGTTTAATGCCTAATCCCATACACGTTATATTTTGTGTGATACATTATGCGTACGTTTACGACGAGGTACCGGATAAAACGAGGTAAAATCGGCGGTCCCGACAACCTCGATATAACAGGGTTTCCCTGTATTTCATTTAACGCAAACTGTGATATCAATGTGTATTATATATTTTTTTTTGCAGCATTGATTTTTAAATCTGCAACAGCTCTTGGGGCTGCTAAATCCCACCTAAGTGCAAGTCGTGAAGCAACACCTCTGAATTCAATTTCAGAAGAATTTGGCTAAATTTTGCATATGCAAATTTTGACCTGTGACATCATTTGGTAAATGGTGCATAATGAAATTTTTTCCCATAATATTTTTTAGATAGAGCTATATCATCGTAACCAGGAGAGTTGGCTCAGTGGTAGAGCGTCCGCTTCTGGTCCGGGAGATTGCGGGTTCCGGCTCGAACCAAAGACCATTATAAAAGTGGTACCTACTGCCTTTAGCCTGGTGCTCAGATATCTAGATGGTGCCAGAGGACTAACCCCCTACTGTAGTCAAGCTGTCTTGAGCAGCCAAGTTGTCTAGGGTTACTGAAACGGAGATAGTTGCCACTGATGTTCCACTATAGGAGCGGGACAGGTTTAACTAACATCATCTTATTCCATTTTTTAGAACTTGGTGAACAACAGAAATGTTGATGTGCACCTGTGTTTTTGACCATAGGAAAGGTACATAATGGTATCTGTTCCTGGATAATTGAAATACCATATGTCATTATAAACAATTTCCAGAAGGTTTTATGTTGTTTTCTGATGTCTGGTATAAAATGCCATACTTTGTGAAAAATTGATGAAAAACTTGCCTGATTTACCAATATGATATGTGGGCTTTAAAGGCAGTGGATCTCATTTGCAAACATCCCCGCAGACCAGGAAAAGATAACCCATGCCCTTAGGCTATTGATGAAGGGCATGTCTGTGAAATCTGGGGGAGAGTAATTGCTTAGAATTTGAAAAATGTGAAAGAAAAACAACAGCCGTTTAGTATACATTCTATGGTAGGAATTTTTTTCACGCGAGAAAAAATTCAAATCAGAGTCTAACGGTCACTGTAATTCCACTAACACTGAGTTTCTAGCTTTTATATTTTACTAAAGGTTCCCAGATGGCATTTTGTTCTAAATGCCATTGTATTTACACAATGTTAATTTTTAGACATGCAAAAGAGATCCACTGCCTTTAAACTCAATACCAGATCTGATTTCAAGTTTGGTGTTCTAGCTAGTGTTGGTGTCGTTATCCCCGTTCCCTTGAAATTTTGTATTTCCCATACAGTTAACACAGGGCATGTCTAACCAATGGGTTAAAACACCAACACCATATTTTAACAAGGAATTTGAAATCACCCACTGCATATTCATTATCTTACCATGACTCTTCCTTGGTCTCCAAACAAGGGTCTGTAAACAAAGCCACTTCTTTCCACCTCAAATAGATGCGTGTAGATCCTGGCATTGGTTGGGGAGTGTGTGTTGTGATGGAGGGGTGAGGATGATGATGATGATGGTGATGGTGACATGAAGCTGGGATTGGAGGTGAGACTGTTAAATCCCTGAGACTGGCCCAGTAAGTCCAGCAGATGTTGTTCAGCTGTAGGACAAGTAAACATAGATAGATTTTAGGGTGCAGACACTGACACATTTGAAAAATTTGCTGGGTTTGCATCTTTCAAGCATGTAAAAATACATTTATTAACAAGCTCCCAATCAAGGGTCATTTTGAAAATATATTGAACAAATGATTTTCCCTGACCTTCCAGAAGAAAGTGATGAAGTCCCTAATGTTCCATAACGTCTTGCTTCTGGAAAAGTATTTCAAATTCCCTGACGTTACAGAAATTCCCTGACCCACATGAACCCTGGATTTACAAATGCATACTGTGACAATACAGTATTAAAATGTAATCAATGAATTTGTGGGCAGGTAACAGAAATTGATATTATTGTCACCTCACCATCAACTGAGTCCAAGTCAGTTGCATATGAAAACATGGTGAAGAAACTCAACAAGAATCAAATCATTGCTGAATATATTACACATTATTATCTAAATAGGGGGTTTCAAGCTCCAGAGGGGTTCTCAGATTTGGTTCCGACGGAGGTGTGCTGCTGAAGTCGAAAAACCCGACCCTTTTTTAAAGGTCATTGTGGCGGAAAATGGTACCTATTATTAAGGGTTTTTATTAAGAAAAGTGACATTTTTTAGCATTTTAGCGATGAAATAGGCAAAAATATCTAGTGTAAATCGTAAAATTTCAAAATCATGACCCATGTTTAAGGATTTTTTTCCCCCAAACCATACCCATGTTTAAGGATTTTTTGCGAAAAAGTCACCTATTAGAGCGGCACACTCCCATTAACCTTACTAGGCAAGAACGCCCCCCCCGGTTTCAAGCGCTGTGATATTAATGCGTATCCCGTGCACAAAGGAATGCGCATATACGCGCTGCGGTTAGACGAGGGGGTACATCGGAAAATGTTGTACAGTGAGGAAAAATGTTGTACGCATCCGGGAATTTTTGTATTTGTCAGTGTCTGACTGATGTGTGTGGCTAACAAGTTGATCCAGTTTTCCATTTGAATAATGTATAACCATGATAACTGACCATGTTTTTAAAATGAATCACATTATATTGTTACTTCTGCTGTGCTTCTTTTGCTTTATTTACTAAATTAAGAGAACAGATGTGAATTCTAACGGATAAGAAGAATAACACGTCGTCTCACGAAGAATAAAATCAGCAAGCTGCCATTGGCAGACTCGATGATTTGTAGAGAATACTAATGAATTTCTAATTTCATATTTTGTTAGTGGATTTAGATGATAATAATATTGGATGGCTTATTTTTGGTGGACACAGAAAATATTATATTCCTTATGAAAATATCAGACTTGTCTGCGACTCGTCCGATATTTGTCACAAATCGTACAATATTTTCTTGTGTCCACCTCAAAGTCATCCATTATTATATAAGTGTATACTGATATGAGCATAAATCACTCCATATGCAAATCTACCCGGTCCTAATTCTTCCTAGTACATTTCCCAGCTTCGTTAGGGCTAACACCTGTTCAGGAAGGTTATTTATTAACATTCTATAACAATAGCAAACTAAACATTCCATCAACCCAGGTGCAAATGATGACATAAATGGTACTTTGGGGGTACCAAATAGAAATCCACCATTTTGTTGAATTATTTATTTCTCTTTTAGCATTGTGCCCTGGGTTAGAAAACTGTGTAAAAGTTATGTTCCAAGTGTGACACAACTTCAGCTTCATTTTCACCCCACTTTTTGTAAGTTTATGTCTTTTTTTTTGTGCACTTGTGCAGCCTCTGCATCATACCCACTGATCTTAGTGATCATAACCGAAGAAAGTACATGTTTAGACAAAAGATGGCACCACACAATGTGGTACACCGGGTAGCACATGGTGCATCAAATTGAAACATGTTCAAATTCTTACTCATAAATTTATCTGCTTTTTAATTTGGGTCAACACCCACCCAGGGGGGTTGTAAACATATATATAATATTGGATGGCTTTGTGGACACAAGAAAATATTGTACAAGTGGTGACAAATATTGCACGAGTCGCAGACGAGTCCGATATTTTCATAAGGAGTACAATATTTTCTGTGTCCACCGAAAATAAGCCATCCAGTATTATCATTATTATCTAAATCCACCAAAAAAATATCAAATTAGAGTCTGCCAATGGCAGCTCACTGATTTTATTCTTCGTGAGACGTGTTATTCTTCTTATCCATTAGAATTTCATCTGTTCTCTTAATTTTGTAAATTAAGCAAAACAAGCACATCAGAAGTAACAATATAATGTGATTCATTAAAAAAAAAGGTCAGTTATACGTTATTTAAATGGAAAACTGGATCAGCTCGTTCGCCATGCACATCAGTCAGACAGTGACAAATACAAAGGTTCCCGGATGTGTCCAACATTTTTCCTCAGTGTACGACATTTTCCGATGTACCCCCTCGTCTAACCGCAGCGCGTATACGCGCAGTCCTCTGTGCGCGGGATATGCATTAATATCACGGCGCTCGAAACCCCTATTTAGATAATAATCTATAATGATATGCATGAATCAACACAGGTGCAAATCTAACTCATTAAAGTTCCTTTTTGTTAATTTCTCAGTATCAATTGTAGGACGGGAAGGTTAATATTTAACAACTGTTCGAATCATACACTTCTATCATCTTGTTTGGTTTGTACTGAAGAATACAATATTTAACTCATAACTGCACAACCATTTAAAAAAACAATAAAACAAAGAGGGAAGGAAACCCAGAAAAGAAATATCTAAATCCATGTAAATAAATGAATAAATAAATAAATTGATTAATACAAATGGGTGATTATGCTGTATGTCTGTTTGTCTGTCTAGGCTTCATGGTTACTATGTGTACTAAAGAGTTGAATTCTTTATTTCAGTAAAGCACACTGAGTTTTTCCTGAACCAGCAATTTATATTTTATTCTTTTTCCCCACATAAATGTTTCTCTTTTGTGTTTTTATATGTAAATGTATCATTATTGTAACAATGATCAATGAATCATCATAATTTCTATGCAAACACAATCTGATATTACTGTTTGTTTGGAAATTAAATCTTTTTATTGTTGTATTCTTAGAATTGTTGTTACCTCAACTTTTTGTATCATGTACAGGACCTTAATGAAAAGCAGCTACTTGTAAAGTGATTGCATCATCTTATATAAACATGTTTTAACCAAATAAATAGATAAATAAACACACAAATAAATATATAAATAAATAAACACATGAATACATAAAGAATTAAATAAATATGTGGTAAATAAATAACAATAAACAGAAACAAATATTGAATTTAAAGAAAAACAAATAATAAAAGAAACACATTCCTTACCTTCTTTTAAAACATCACTAAGATGAGGTTGTCCAAAGACCTTGGCCACTCTGTACACCATGAGAGCATTGTTAGGGATGCTGAGATCTTGGTGGAAGATTCTTGGAAGAAGTTCTTGGAAGAGCACCGTGTAGAAGGGAAGATTTTCACTCACAAATCTTGACCTGGAAATGCAATCAAAATGAGCAAATAACATTGTAAAGAACACATGTTACTTCTGAAATAGGAGCATTGGCTTGTATATGGAAAGTATGCATAATGCGATAATATTGTGACAGGCATGTCTGGCAATTTTATACCACCACACAGATTTTGTTCAATCTCTTTCTCATGATGTGTGAGGCATATTGAATTATATTTGTAACTTAACGTCTGAGACCTTTATATGTTCACATATGAATGTCTCAAAATTTGCTCCAATTGATTGATGCAGTCCTGACAGTGTCCAGGTTAGCTAATGAAATGAAATCTCAAATTACATATACGTTAGTGAACCCTTTGTGATATTTGTAATAATCAGAATTGATATCAATGGGTGACTTAATTCATGAATTAATTTCATAACTTTGGTAGTAAAACAATCCCTTCCAAGGAAATATATTATTTACAAGACTTGTTTGTCTACTAAATTGCATAACTGACAGAAAATAATCTAAAACATCCACATGGAAAACACATAATGCTTTGTTGTACACTCTAAGAATCAGATAGTAAAGGGAATTCTATCTCACCATCGCTCATCATCCACAGGGAAAGACTTGGATTCTTTGTGTTGAAAGGTACCCTGGCCTAGTGGGGAGGGGATTTCCCTGTTGAACAGACTAGTCCTGGTGGTGTCCTCTACGTATCGCCATGGCTGGATGTAACTCAACCACATCTCCAAAATCTTTACAAAAAAGAATAATAAAACAAACACATTCATACAGAAGCTGTAGAAGTAGAAGTAGTAGTAGCAGTAGTAGTAGTAACAGTAGGAGTAGCAGTAGTAGTAGTAGCAGTAGCAGTAGAATTAGTATAAGTAGTAGTAGTAGTAGTAATAGCAGTAGCAGAAGAAGTGGTAATAGTGCTAGTAGTAGAAGTAGTAGTAGTAGTACTAGTAGTAGTAGTTGTTGTTGTTAGTAGTAGCAGTAGCAATAGTAACATCAGTGATAGCAGCAGTTAGCTGTAGTAGGCCTAGTACTAGTAGTAGTAGTTAGTAGTAGTTTTTAATTCACCATTTTAATGCCTGATGATGAAGTTTAACAAATTTTCAAGAATCCATATCATGCTGTTTTATTATCTTGTAAGGACTGGAATCAATATTACAGTCAGTGAATCTTCTAAAAAGTATGAAGTTTATCATTATATATTTTTGATTTAACTCTGAGGTATATATTACTCAGGTTGATGTTTGTGGATCAGATTATCACCAGGTTGTTCATAGCAATATCTGCATGTTTTGACTAGAGCAATTTCTTGATAAGCATTGTACCATTATACTATTATGCATGTAAATCATGCCATTATAAACAAATATATACTAAAATATGTTTATAGATAGTAAGGAAGGAAAAGGTGAGAAGGGTGGGGTGGGAGCAAGCTACCCAAACACCAAAGCAACCACACCCACAAGTAGATGTATGTTAGCGCTAGAAAGCCACATGTACCCTAGCCCACAAATGGGAGTAACAATGTCAGTTTGAGGCAAGAATGTCATAAGCTCCACACTTTTGGAATTTGTATACCACTCGCAACCTTCTGTCCCTGCACCAACAATACAACAATGATCTTCCTAGCCCCAGCATTAGAAGCAGGAGGTTATGAGGGAAAGTTGATTCATATATAATTAATATATATTTATATATATATATATTCATATATAATATATATGTATATGACCATTTTATAAGCTTACTTGAATTAGTACTCAGCTAATTGACAGATATGGCATAGACTTGATATAATTTTGGGATGAAATCTAAGACTACAGCATAATTTCAAAGGATGCAACAAAATAAGGTTTTACGCACTCCGCATGCAGATAGAACCTCAGGCAACTGAGCAATATCATCACTAATTTCAATTCCCTGATTTGGGAATGCGTTAAGTCACTACATTGTGGTGTGCGGGGTACTGAGACAAATGTGTTACCAATAAAGAGACCATATAGATTAGAACAAAATAAATAAAACAAACTGCGATCAAATAATAATGCAGAAAACTGAGTATTAATATGTGCAAACATTTCATGCATAAAATTTAAAGTGCTGAGGTTTACCTCAATACTCTCATCTAAAGCTTTCTGTTATATATTGGTGAGATTTGGTAATTCCACAGGCCCAAGTGCTGAGATAAGGATTGGCACTCTCACAAAAAAACCTTAATTCCAGGATGTATCCAATAACACAATGACATTAGTCTCAGAAATCCATACCATGACGCATCTCTTATCCAATTCTTTTAAACAACCCTTCGGGCCTGATCATTTTGTCACAGCTTTACCAAGATTAAGATGCATTAATTCCCATGGGCAAATGACCAACCTATATATTATGGTGAACTATTTCTGTGCTATAAGAGATTCATTTGTAGGGAATTACTGTTGGCTGCATTCTGTGCACATGGAAAGAAATTAAATTTCACATCTAACTTGTCATACTAGTATTTGAAAAGAAACTATTTGCTTGCAAAGTTGGCCTGCAATATGTCAAGAGTTAAATATGTAGCAAATTGTGTGTACACCAACTGATGGATTCCAACAGGGATGTAGTCGAGGCTGGCCTCGAGGTCGGATTTTGCCAGCCTTGGCCTTGGCCTCGGACCGAGTCACGTGTACAAAGTCTATGGGAACAATATTTTTCCAGCGGCCTCGAGACTCGGAACTGCCCGCCTGGACTACATCCCTGGATTCCAAGACATAAAATTGATCCACGGATTTGGAAAATTGATAGTTCCTCACCTGTCTGAAAGATGAGTCCAGGGGCCAGTTGTCAAAGCCATGTCTCAGGAATGCATACAAGGGTTTGTGGACAAAGACTGGTAGGATACACCTACAAAAGAAACCAAGGAAATACAAGGAATATGACACACTTATACCTATCACAGACCGATTTCACCAGGACAGTCAAGTAGTAGTAGTAGAGGTAGCAGTAGTGGTAGGAGTAGTGGTAGTAATAGTATTGGTAGTAGCAGTAGCAGTAGTTGTCGTAGTAGTAGTAGTAGTAGTAGTAGTGATAGTAGTAGTGGAAATAGCAGTAGTGATAGTAGTAGTAGTAGTAGTAGTGATAGTAGTAGTGGAAATAGTAGTAGTGATAGTAGTAGTGGAAATAGTAGTAGTGATAGTAGTAGTAGACGTAGTAATACAGTAGTAATAGTAGTGGTAGTAGTATAGTAGTAGTAGTAGTAGGAGTACAGGTAGTAGTAGTAATAGTCATAGTAGTAGCAGTTTAAAACTGCAAAGCAGTGTTTAAAACACATCTTTACCATTTTTCAAACTTTTATTAAAATTATTCTTGTTGAAGACGGTTTGATTTTGTTGAAACACGCATTTTCCACAGACCTCCTAACAAAATATCTCGTCTCTCGTTTTCAACGGGTAACACCAGGAAGAGCTGTTATCTTTACCTTTTTAGGTTTTCTAATGCTGATTCTCTGGACTGTTGATATGGTGACAGGTGCTGAGTTGGTTTTGCACTGTTGACAAAGAAGTGCAGGCGTTTGACCAAGATACGGACGACGCGAACATGGTCCTGAGTGGGTATGAAGTTTTCCTGGGGACAAAGCAAGAGGGACAATCATTTCATGTAAGCACTTTGAACAAAATTCTGCATAATTCAATGTAGTGGAAATTATAAGGGAAAATAACATATACACACACATACAACACACACACACACACACACACACACACACACACAAATTTAAACAGTCATGCACCCATGTACACAGAGATACAGATACAGACAGGCACAATATAGATAAGACACACAAACACAAAGCTGCCAACCTCTGTTGACCCCAAAACATACTGATGCACAGTAAAAATTGTTTTTATGAAGGCAAAAAATATAGTTTGGTATAAAAATGGGTAAATTACATATAATGACGCCTACGACATTTAAGAGAAAATTTTCCATTGAAAACTCATATTTTCTTACTTTTGATGATGAGAAAAACAAACTAAATGTCATTAAAACATACTAGTTGGCAGTTCTGCAAACACAGATTACCAAAACACAGCTCCACAGACACAGACACAGACAGACACACAAACACATAAATACCTTGACTTGTGAGATGAGTCCCTTCTCCCCAGATTCACGCAGTGAGTTCTGGTTGAACCAGAACTCCACCAGGGACTGGATGAACACCTCTGAGCGCCACGTCTCACCCCGGGGATCGTCTTGTAGGGACTGCTGGAAGCTGATACCGAGCATGCTGCCATCAGCCACACCACCCCCACCACCCAGGGAAGGGTGACCCAGACCCAGGGTGGCATCAGGGTGCTGGTGCTGGTAGTTCCTGGGACTGTCGGTTCCGCCCATTGGGTATGAGTGCCTATTAGTTGTGCACATACAGAGCACCGATTGTAGAGTTAAGGACTGGGTTCAGGATTTGCAAGACCATCACTTCCCTTCATTTTCATTACCAAATGGTATTTAAGTACTTACAAATGGGGTGTTGGCAGTTTCAGATCCATATGTCATGAACTTGTTGTTTTATGAGAAAAACTAATAATATGCTACCAGAAAAGTGTTCTTTCCCTGAGGTTAAATTCTGCTCAAATTGCAGAACACTGATTTGTGTATGTTCGCTTGACCAGCTGAGCACTGTGGTCAGTGGCTGACTACATATGCTGATATGGTCAAGCTGTGCTGAACTCTGCGTGACCTTCGGCTATCGGCCGATCAGACAAATTTGGTACTAACCGAACGGCACGTGAGTCGCTTTGCAAGTTTTTAAGTTTTTGAAGTTTTGAACCATCCAGATTAAGAGGTGTTTATTTAATTCTATACTAATCTTCACATTGTGAATGATTTCTTTCATTATGCCATTTTTTGGCATGCAAATCCTGGACCCAATTTTTAATGGGAGTGGTGTCATGAACGAAAACTTTTGGGAAAGCAATGATGATGAAACAAGGTTCGTACATGCTTGAAGTTTTGAAATTCAAGGACTTTCCAATGACTTTTCAAGCACTTAATTTCATTTTCAAGGATTAAAAAAGGAGGATATTTCCCATCAAACTGCTATTCTGTAACAATGGTACTTTAAATATAAAGCATCAGGTAAGGCAGTGGCATCAAAATATTGCAGTTTGCACAAACCAAATGACTAAAATACAAATTCAAAATTTTCAAGCACTTTATTTGAAATTTAAGCACATTTCAAGGACTTTTCAAGGACAAAACCAAATTCAGGCACTTTTTAAAAATTTAATGTGCACTAGTTCATTCTATAGGATAGTACATGTTTGCGTACACACAGTGCTACATGCACATTAAAAAATTTCACAGGAAGCTATGCAGTTATAGATCACGTGTGCACCCACTCATTGCTATCCAATGCATACAGATGTGTTGATAAATCAAATCATTTTTCCTACCGTCCACCGTGCTAAATAAAAACAAGTTGTTATAACCTTCTAACCTTGGATCAAGCACATTAATGTCCAACGTGTTGCATAACACAAATAGTGAATGGTCTTTTTTTTTTCTGCCGGCAATGGAACAAGATTTTACATTCGGTAAAATATATCATAGTCTATTCAAGTTGGCCTCCCATTATTGAATAAAGTGTCTCATGCGAAATCTTGTACCACCACACTTGTGACCATTTTGTATACTGAAAATCTTACCACATTGCAAGTTGAAGAACTTATGACACTGCAAATTCCCTCCACCATTGAAACCTACCACAGACTTCAAAGTACTAGACTGGAAAACGTTTGAAGCCCTGGCTGGTCAACAGAGTGAGATTTAGTTGCAGGCAGCAATGGTTAATGTACATGAAACCATGAAAATATACCAATGGAGATAAATATTAACAAGTGCAAATCAAATTATTATGCAATCCCAAACATATATTCACATCCATAAGGTGTGTTATGAAACATTGAATATAAGGCTGATAAATGCAAAATGCTGTAGGATGCAGACCCATAGAGCATGTGCCATGAAAAGTGCATATATGAATTACTCGATGGGAATACCAGACAATTTTTTTTGTCAGATATATTGCACTTTTAAAAATCACATAGAAAACACTATATATGTATGTTCCACTAATATATGTTTGTGTGATGAAGGCAAAATGTTGAAAGCTGGTGAAAGCTATTCCGAATGCAAATTGATGAATATATGAATGTTTCACGATATGTTTGTGTGATGAAGGCAACAAATTGAAAGCTGTGAAAGCTATTCTACATCCAAATTGATGAATATGTGCATGTTACACTATATGTTCATGTGATGATAATAAAAGTTATTCCTGAGGTGTATTGTAATGGGGAATGTAGTATCTAGCCAGGTTTCTAGAAACTGTGACCCCCCCCCCCCTCCAAAAAAAAAAAATTGGGGTCAGATAATGTTTTTATACTTCGGCCAGTTTATTATGTAGAAATCATGTGGTAGGAAGGCAGACTGGAGAACTTTGGTCACATTATTGGTATTTTGTAGTATTATGGTATGAAGAACTGTAGCACTGATGTTTTACTATGAACGGATAATGCAAACTAAGTGTTGTGGTATGCTGATTGAGATTTTGTACACAGGCTTTGCAAATATTTGGCAGAGGTAAGTGCAAATATCAGGTAGCATGAACCAAATTGAGCTGCCTGATTTTGAACAACCAAAACAAACAACAATACAAAGCCCAAAAAAATGAAAAACAAAGCCGAACAGCAATTAAACCACAATTGCAGTAAGAACATGTATAATAGACACTATTCATCTGCGGAATAGGCTGTAATACAAAGCAGCGCAAACATTGCAGCAGTTTGAAAAATGAAATGCGAGGGAGTGAAAAGTGAAAAGAAATGAAGAAAAAAAATTGCGCATGACGGATTGCAAACAGGCAAGCCTGAATAAACAGATTTTCGATGACGTTACAGATAATTGATAGAGGACTCCATATGAGGTAGTCTGGAAGGAAACAGAACATGAACATTGGATGAAGAATGTCAAAAAAGGAGCATGATGAAAAATTTACACACCAGTTACGCCAAATAATTAATCATTAAAATAATAGATGTCACACAGATAGTTAGGCGGAACGGACCTGGAAAGTATACATGCTTGCATGCATGTGTGATATTTTCATATTATAAAAAGTTGGCTTTCATGTTGGTGTTGTTTCCTGCGCATATGCCTCTTTAATTGTACAGCATACATATTTTTTTTTATTTTTTTGGGGGGGGGAGGGGTTTCATGCAAATCATGCTTAAATTTCTAATGTTGGAAAGTGACAGAGCAAAACGTTTAGGGTCTTCAAGTTATTATCGAAAATCTATGCAAAATATACAGAGCATTTTACGCACGAACATTTGTGCTGTCAGTGTATTATAACATCGGATTTTGTCTTTTTAAATTTATCTTTTAGTTATATGAGCTTATAATTATATGGGGTTGAACATATAACAAACATATTATGGTGTTCATCACATACCCTAAATCGGAAATAATTAAAATACGACATCTCGATTACAGTAAAAACCATGTAGGGAACAGGGGAAAAGAAGAAGGAAAGATTAGTAGGTTCAGCCATAAAGCTTATACAACAAACGGGAGCACGGGATCACATTAGATTGAGAGCAAGATTGTTTATTTTGTTGTTGGGACAGTGAAAAAAAATGTACGTGGTCTTATCAGGTAACTAAAGTCAAAATCCAAAGCTATCAAAAGACATAATTTGTCAACTAAGATGAATTTGTGATTCCGCGACACTATTCGCTTTCGATCATTAGATCTTAAGCGATTGTGACAATCTATATATATGTATCATTGCTTGTTCAAAGCTGTCAATTTGACCTAAATTTCTACACAGAACATTCAATTTAATTATATTTGATGTCGCATCGCACGTTCGATTGTGACGGCAAGCAACGTAAGCTATAATTAGCACCGAGTGATGACCTTCGACGCCGAAGGATTACTATGTTACCAAGTTTGGTTTCTTACTCCAACTAGCGCCAGTCATGAGATATGGAAAAATACAATTTTTTGTATTATGAACCTTATTAAATCGATGTCATAGCATATTTGACACGTAAAGTGATGGCTGCAAATCTTAATCCAGGAAACTGTGAGTGTATATATTCATTTTTCTAATATCGCGAGCCATATCACTTAATCCGGATGGCTGCTGTTTCCAACGTGGCCGGATACAGTTGAGATGTCTCGTAAATCTTGAATGTGCATTGTCGTTATTAACCAATTCATGTGATCTGACTACACCCCAATAAGGCACCTTCACATGACCACCACCCATTATTGCTGGACAAGGAAATGTGTGCCATGGTGAGAAAATGAGTTTTGGGGCAACTGCTGAAAATGATGGAAGTGATCGCTTGTCAATACGATAGCACAATCTTAGCAACCTACCAAAATCTAATTTTTGATAAGGATTACAGCAATATGCTACGAATGAGACTACTTTTGGACACAATGGGTTTCATCTTGCTTTTCTACCAACAGATAGCTAGGCAATAGGCAGAACAGCTGAAAGTAAATGCACTGAGCAAATCTCACTATTTTATATGGAATTTTGGACAAGCATTTTTTTTGATGATTAACACAGATGAAT
>JZLH01S0480987.1:58789-70927 GCA_001188425.1 Eucidaris tribuloides
ATAGATACCCACAATTTTAGAAATTGATAGTTCATCACCTTCCTGAGAAGATATGAGTCAAGGGGCCAGTTGTTCAGAAGCCATGTCTCAGGAAATGGCATAACACGGTTGTGTGGCAAGGACACTCGTAGGCGATACACTACAACCGCCCAACCGGACAGTACACGGAGATATCACACAACCCAGTGGCCCCGCTGTCCCGGGGCACACTCAGACACTGTCACACACGGCAGTCCAGTAGTGTAGCTAGTAGAGGTACAAGTAGTGGTAGGATTCAGTGGTGTGAATGAGTGATTCAGGTAGCTAGTAAAAACAGTTAGTAGTAAGCAGATTAGTAGTAGTAGTAGTATAGTATAGTGATACGCTAGTAGTAGAAGGAATAGTAAGTACTGGATAGCAGTAGTCCCGTAGTAGATAGTAGTAGTACAAATTAGTAGTAGTGACTCAGCCCGATAGTCATAGTCTGATAGTAGTCCGCACAACTACGAATCACTCATCGGATGCCAGTCATACGTAGTACGCTAGTCAGCTAAGCTAGTACACCCGTATTAATAGTAGTCCGGACTCATCCACCTCACCCCCCCCAGTCAGTAAGTCAGTCAGTAGACTAAAGAGTAACAAGTAAGCTAATAGTACACTACACGCTAAGTAGCCAGTTTCACAAACCTCAGCCAAAGCAGCTGTTTTAAAACACCATTGATTCTCCCATTTCCTTACAACTTTCTATTACAAATTATTCTTGTTGACCAGACGTTCTGACTCCGTCTGTCTGCACACACAACCACCCCCGCCCCACAAATCTCTCACTCACCACAGACCCTCCTAACAAAATACTTTTGTCCTCTCCGTTGTTCAACCCCGCGGCTCACACACCCAGGAAGGAGCTGTTTACTTTACTTTTAGGTTTCTAATGGTTGATTCTCGTGGACCTGCCTCGACATGCCGCGATAGCCTGCTAGTGGTTTGCAAGCTGTGACAAAGGAAGTGCAGACTGTTTGAGCCGAAATACGGACGAACGCGAACCATGGTCCTGAATGGGTAATGAAGTTCTGTCCTGGGGACAGACCAGCAAGAGGGACAATATTTCATGGGTAAGCAACTTTGAACAAAAGTCCTGCACAATTCAATGTAGATGGAAGATTGTGAGGGAAAATAATATAGTACACACACCATCAAAACACACACAACACACACACACACACACACACACACAGCCACCCACATCCAAATTTCAAACCAGTCAAGCACCCATGTACACCAGAAGATACACGCCCACATGGCACAATATAGATAAGACCCACAAACACGGCTGGGCACCCTCTGTTACCACAAAACATAACGATTCGACCCGTAAAAATTATTTTTATGAAGCAAAAAAAATAGTTTGTATAAAAATGGGTAACACTTACACGTATCACCACGCCCCACTGCCTACCGACACCCTTTAAGAGAAAAATTTCCTCCATCCTGAAAAGTCACTCCACCTTTTCTTCCACTTTTAATGATCCGAGCAAAAAATATCTAATGCTCATTCGAACCCACATAGAAGTTGCGCCCAGCTCCTTTGCAACATAGATTACAAAAACCAGCTCCACAGACCAAGCGCCCAGACAGCCACCCCACAAACACACCACACCAACATAAACTCAACCCTTGACTTCTGAGCATCGACGTCTTCTCCCCCCTCCCCCCAGACTTACCGCAGCGAGCTTCTGTTGAACAACTCTACCCCAGCGCACTCCGGACCCCTGCAACACCACTCTGACGCCGCCCCCAACGCTCCCACCCCAGGGGATCTCTCTGTAGCCGACTCGCTGGAAGCTGATACGAGCATGGCTTGGCATCGCCACACCACCATCACCCAGGGAAGTGGTGACCCCAGACCACGTGTGGCATCAGGGGTGCGGTCGCTGGTAGTTCCTCGGCACGCTCGGTGCCGCCCATTGGTATGAGTGCCTATTAGAGGTGCAATACAGCAGCATACTTTGTAAGAGTCAAAAGACCTGGGTTCAGGATTTGCAAGACAACTCACTTCCCTTCATTAATCATTTAACAAAGTATTAAGTACTCAACTAGAAAACGTCAGATGACGTAGCGCTCATGCCGCATCTTCACAACATCATTACTATTCCGATAATTTCATGTGGTACAATCTTTATATCTGGTCAAAAAAATTAATAATTGATGTCCCGGAAGGAACATGAATAATCAGTTAGAAGTGGAGAAAATATAGTTTCGCCTCCCCGGCACACACAGGGGACATTGAAAAAAAAAAATATAATAATTAATATCGAGTGATATTATATATGATTGCACCCCAATCCTTCGAGGCTCCATACTGATTTTTTGTTGTTGACAAAACCACATTTGAGGGGAGAGCCAAATAAAAAGGTACTTGAGATGAATAAAAACTGGAATAGAACTTTGTTATTATTTGGAATAAAATCTAACACCACATTTACATCCTTATTAATTGACGACAGTCTAAAATTCTTAGAGTAGAGGACGTTTTAGTGGTATCCGAGAGCCAGCGATCTACCAAAATAGAAGTCAATCCAACAATCAAAATTGATTGAGAAATGAAATGAAGAACATTTTTGTGATTTTTATTAGTGATTTTGAATAATTTGCCTTAATTTGCATAAATGATTAATTTAAATTTGCATAAGAGTGGAGCAATTTCAAAGATTTGTGTAGACATCTTGAAGCCCAGCCGCACATCTAGCCCCATCAGATAAACAAACAGGAATGAAAATCCGGCTCAAAGAAATGTGGAGACAGAAGCAATTTTTGAGTTATTTTTGGATTAATTTTGCATAGAATTACATAATAATTAATGGATTATAATTTCAAAATTCTGTGTACAAGTTAAATGTGGCATAACTCGAGCCCTACCAAAGTAAAGCAGATCGCATATCAAAATCAGGTTGAGAAATGAAGGAGAAGAAGCATTTATTGTGATGTCCATCGAAATTTCATAACATTCTGGCAATAATTTAGACTTAATTTTAAATTTGCATAATTGATTAATTTCCAATACTTTTGTCGTCCAAATTTGACCAGCCCACCTAGCCGCTACGCCCTCAGCACTCAAACAACGAACCGCAAAACCATCGGTCAAACACCGAACTGCCCCTGGGAGAAGAAGCAACTTTTTCTTATTTCTTGGACAAAATTCTCGCCGCCATCCCAACCCTCCCTCCACCACTCACATTAATTAACCTAGAGTCATAATTTCAAAATTCTGTGTACAACCGACCGCTCACGCCTCCCCCACACAGTAACCAGGCCCCGCGCATAATAATTTAATGTGGCATAACCCACTCACCCCTCCACCCCCAAATAAGCAATCAAAATCAAAATCGTTGATGAAATGAAGGAATAACGCAAGGCATTTTTGTGGATTTCGCATAGCAAATTGGCATAAAATAATATATATACAATAATTCCATGAATTCTGGTGGTAGGAAGTTTTTAAATCCCCACACTAGGCCCTAGATCCATATTGAAACAATCAGAATCAAAATCGTTGAACGAAATCACGAAGAAGAACGCAGTTAAACCTGTGGACCAGGCAACGGACCGGAAGACGGCACGACGGAAGGATCGGAAGGCACGGACCCAGGACGCCACCATCGAGACGGACTCCACCGCCAGTGGCATAAGCTCATCGGCCCATCCCATTCTCGGGCAGCCGGATGAGCTAAAAAATTGGTGTGTTTGTACACCGCTTCTCAGATCCACCATGTCATCCGAACTTCGATTGCTCTTCTTATCCGAGGCGCAAACAACCCTAATACCACTATGTACCCCCCCCAGCACACTTCTACTCTCTCACCGCCGTGAGGTTAAAATTTCTGCTCAATATTGCAAGAACACTGTATTTGTGTATGTTGCTGACCAGCTGAGCGCGGCAGCTGCAGGCTACAGCTGAAGTGGTAGCTACATATGCTGATTATGGTCAAGCTGTGCTGAACTCTGGCGTGACCCTTCGCTATCGCCGATCAGACAAATTTGGTACTAAACCCGAACGGCCGTGAGTCGCTTTGCAATTTTTAAGTTTTTGAAGTTTTGAACCATCCAGAATTAAGAAGGTGTTTATTAATTCTATACTAATCTTCACATTGTGAATGATTTCTTTCATTATGCCATTTTTTTGGCATGCAAATCCTGGACGCCAATTTTAATGGGAGTGGTGTCATGACACGAAAACTTTTGGGAAAGCAATGATGATGAAACAAGGTTCGTACATGCTTGAAGTTTTGAAATTCAAGGACTTTCCAATGACTTTTCAAGCACTTAATTTCAATTTTCAAGGATTAAAAAGGAGGATATTTCCCATCAAAACTGCTATTCTGTAACAATGGTACTCTTAAATACTCAAGATCAGCGTAAGACGCTCACCACAAACACAAACAACACACACACCAACGCCCGAGTGCCCGCCACTCACGCGCCACATCACCACATATTCGCAGTTTGCACAAACCAATGATAAAATAGCAACAATCCAAAATTTTCAATGCACCTTCATTCTGATCTCACAGACTTCCTCTTTTTAAGACTTTCAAGGACTTCAAAGACAAAACAAATTCAGGCAGCCTTTTAAAAAATTTAATGTGCACCCCTCACTCTCTCACTTCTTCGCTCAGGAAGAATACATTTTGCGTACACACAGATGCTAACGTGGCAGCATTCAAAAATTTCACGAGGAACCCTCACCTGCCGCTTACTCACAACACAACAAAAAAAATAACTACGCCCCCTTTTCACAACTACCATAAACTTTTTCAAGCAAAACAAAGTTTGTGGCAAATAATTTGCAAGAGTGTCTCTACCACTCATCTGACCCTCAACTTCTGTGTGAATAATGTAATTGGTGCCACGTTGGGTCATGCCATGAAGAGCAATGCATTGAAGGTGAAAATCGCCGACCTTTTCAAAAGTCACATGAGCTCATCCTCTATTGGCAAAATAATGGTACGTAATGATGATTGCTCTGTTCACTTTATTTATAAGTGTCGCTCACTCACACTCATGTCAATGGTTTCAACTCTTACTTTCGTACAACACATCACAGATAACCCATTTTGCTGAGACAAAATCTGAACTTCAAATTTTGCAGTAAACTTAATGATTTGTAACAATTTCAAAATCCGCCGACCCACAAACGGCCTGAAATTTTTAAACTTGCGCTCACCTCGACAAGCGTAAAAATTAATCCAACAGATCGCCACAACCCACCACGCTACCTGCACGCAGATCGAAGCACCATCACGACTGCTTAACATAACCTACGCGACTTAATCATCACCCAGCAACCGAAATTTCAAACATCCTGCACTCAAAAAACCACTCGCAAACACCCCAAAATGACCCATGTGACTTTTGAAAAGTGACTTTTTGCCTTTAATATGTGCTCACTCATGCATGACTAGACGGATCAACCACATTTTCTCACAGAATTTAGTCAATTAGTGCAGGAACATCCTTGCCAAATTATTGTGCTCAACACCATTCTTTTTTAAAGTTATAGTATTTTGAAAAAGGGGTTAGTTACTTTTTTTGTTGTGTTTAGATCACGTGTGCACCCACTCATTGCTATCCAATGCATACAGATGTGTTGATAAATCAAATAATTTTTCCTACCGTCCACCGTGCTAAATAAAAACAAGTTGTTATAACCTTCTAACCTTGGATCAAGCACATTAAAGGCATTGTATAACAATGTTTCCAGTTTAAAAAATCTGAACTACATGATTCCCCATGCTACCAGTGTCTCTGATACGGTCTAAAAATGAAGCCCTGAAAAAATTGCAGTTTAAAACGATCACTAAGTGCTTTTAAAAAGTTAAAATCACTGAGAGACCATTCCAGCTTTCCCCCACAGACTGCTGTCTTGCAGAATTTCCTATCGGCTGACATTAGATTAATGTGCCAATTTGTATCTGCACATATTGTACTAGTGACAGCAGAACTATCCGAACTTTTGTGTTCTAGAGTGTTTATTTGTCCATTCAAACACTGTCAGATATGTCAGACAGCAAAGTTTGACAATTTTTTAAACGGGTCTTCCACACTGTTATATAGTGTCTTTAATGTCCAACGTGTTGCATAAAACAAATAGTGAATGGTCTTTTTTTTCTGCCGGTAATGGAACAAGATTTTGCATTCGGTGAAATATATCATAGTCTATTCAAGTTGGCCTACCATTATTGAATAGAGTGTCTCATACGAAATCTTGTACCACCGCACTTGTGACCATTTTGTACACTGAAAATCTTACCACATTGCAAGTTGAAGAACTTGCGACACTGCAAATTCCCTCCACCATTGAAACCTACCACAGACTTCAAAGTACTAGACTGGAAAACGTTTGAAGCCCTGGCTGGTCAACACAGTGAGATTTAGTTGCAGGCAGCAATGGTTAATGTACATGAAACCATGAAAATATACCAGTGGAGATAAATATTAACAAACGCAATCAAACTATTATGCAAGCCCAAACATATATTCACATCCATAAGGTGTGTTATGAAACATTGAATATAAGGCTGATAAATACAAAATACTGTAGGATGCAGACCCATAGAGCATGTGCCATGAAAAGTGCATATATGCATTACTCGATGGGAATACCAGACAATTTTTTTGTCAGATATATTGCACTTTTAAAAATCACATAGAAAACACTATATATGTATGTTCCACTATGTTTGTGTGACAAAGGCAAAATGTTGAAAGCTGGTGAAAGCTATTCCGAATGCAAATTGACGAATATATGAATGTTTCACGATATGTTTGTGTGATGAAGGCAACAAATTGAAAGCTGTGAAAGCTATTCTACATCCAAATTGATGAATACGTGCATGTTACACTATATGTTCATGTGATGATAGTAAAAGTTATTCCTGAGGTGTATTGTAATGGGGAATGTAGTATCTCTAGAGCCAGGTATCTAGAAACTGTGCCCCCCCCCCTTGAAAAAAAAATTGGGAGGGTCATGTAATGTTTTTATACTTTGGCCAGTTTATTACGTAGAAATCATGCGGTAGGAAGGCAGACTGGAGAACTTTGGTCACATAATTGTATTTTGTAGTATTATGGTATAAGAATGTACATGATGTTTACTAATGAATGGATAATGCAAACTAAGTGTTGTGGGTAATGCTGATATGAGATTTTGTACACAGGCTTTGCAAATATTTGGCAGAGTAAGTGCAAATATCAGGTAGCCATGAAACCAAATTGAACTGCCTGATTTTGAACAAACAAAACAAACAAAACATACAAACCAACAAACAAATGAACAAACAAACCGAACAGGCAATGTAAACCCACAATTGCAGTAGAACCATGTATAAATGACCTATTTCTGGAATGCTGTATACAAAGCAGGCAAACATTGCAAGGTGAAAATGAAATGAAGTGAAAGTGAAAAGAAATGAAGAAAAAAAAATTGCCATGACGGATGCAAACAGGCAAGCTGAATAACAGATTTTCGATGACTTACAGATAATGATAGAGGACTCCATATTGAGGTAGTCTGGAAGGGAACAGAACATGAACATTGGAATGAAGAATGTCAAAAAAAGGACATGATGACAAATTTACACCAGTTACCAAATAATTAATTCATAAAATATTATGTACAAGATAGTTAGGGAGACGGACTGGAAATATACATGCTTGCATGCATGTGTAATTTTCATATTATAAAATTTGGCTTTCATGTTGGTGTTGTTTTCATGCGTCATGCTTTAATTTTAAGCATCATAGTTTTTTTTTTTTTTTTGGGGGGGGTAGGGCGGTTTCATGCATCATGCTTAAATTTTATAATGTTGGAAGTGACAGAAAAACGTGTTAGGTCTTTCAGTTATTATGCAAAATCTATGCAAAATATCAAGAGCATATTTACACAACATTTTGCTGCAGTGTATTAAACATCCATTTTTGTCTTTTTAAAATTTATCTTTTAGTTATATGAGCTTTATAATTTATATGGGTTGAACATGCATAACAAACATTATTATGTGTTCATCATACCTAAATCAGAAATAATTTAGAAATAACACATCTCGATTCAGTAAAAACCATGTAGGGAACAGGGGAAAAGAAAAGGGAAAGATTAGTGTTCAGCATAAAGTTTAACAAATACACTGGGATTACACATTAGATTGAGAGAAGATTGTTTATTTTGTTGTTGGGAGTGAAAGAAAAATGTACGGGTCTTTCAGGTACTAAGCAAAATCAAAGTATCAAAAGACTATAATTTGTCACTAAGATGAATTGGTGATCCGCATATTCGCTTCGATCATTAGATCTTAAGAGATTGTGACAATCTATATGATGTATCATTGCTTGTTCAAAGCTGTCAATTTTGACCTTAAATTTTCTACCAAACATTAATTTAAAATTTGATGTGCGCATACACGTTCGTTGTGACGCAAGCACGCTTATAATTAGCACCAGTGATGACCTTCGACCCGAAGTTACTATGTACCAAGTTTGGTTATCTTACTCGACTCCAGTCATGAGATATGGACAAAATACAATTTTTGTTTATGACCTCATTAAATGATGTCATAGCAATTTGACACGTAAAGTGATGGCTGAAATCTTATCCAGAACTGTGAGTGTATATTATTTCTATTATCCGGCCATATCACTTATCCGGATGGCTGCTGGTTCCAACGTGGCCGGATAGTTGAGATTGTCTGTAATTTGATGTGCATTGTCGTTATTAACCAATCATGTGGATCTGCTACCCAATAAGGCACCACAGACCACCCCCATCATTGCTGGACAAGAAATGTGTGCCATGGTGAAAATGATTTTGGGCACTGCTGGAAAATGATGGAAGTGATCGCTTGTCAAACATAGCAAATCTTAGCAACCTACAAAAATCTAATTTTTGATAAGCATTACAGCAATAGCTAGAATGAGACTACTTTTTGGACACAATGGGTTCATGCTGCTTTTCACAACAGATAGCTAGGCAATAGGCAGACAGCTGAAAGGTAAATGCATTGAGCAAATCTCACTATTTTATATGGAATTTTGGACAGCATTTTTTTTTGATGATTACACAGATGAATTCAAAGCATTGTATGGCATTAATGTACAAACAGAAAGCTAGAAAAATACAAAAAACATGCAACTTACACTGACATACAATATTAAGAAATTTTATATTCATACAATTATTTGGTGGCCACAAAAAACAGTCTACCATAGTTCCTGCCAAGGAAGCATGTTGCGGCACAAATTGTCGCCGCGTCACAAATTGTCGCCGGCGACAATCTGTGACGCCGCGACAATTTGTGCCGTCAAGTTTTGAACAAATCGGCACAGATTGTCGCCGGCGACAATTTGTGACGCTCTTGCTGATCCCAATTTTTTTGCCTCACTGGCGACAATTTGTGCCATGAAAAAAAACCTTCATGAGGTTTTTTATGCATTCCGCAAAACAGAAGTTGCGGAGGCATCCATGTTTTCGGGGTTATCCGTCCGTGATCCGTGCCGTTAGGTGGTCCGTCCGTTACCGGATCTCGTTACCCGGGGGATAACTTGAAACCCGCCGATCGGATTTTTGATGTAACAGGACCAAGTATGTACATGGAGCCAGGCCAATGAACTGACAGATTTTGGAGCTGAAAGGTCAAATGGTCAAAAAGGTCAGCCAGCGGTCTGAGTCGCCTTAAATATGTCTGATTTGGAGCTCGTTTAGCCAATGGGATAAACTTGAGAGCGGCTGTCGGCATTGTCATGGTAATTTGGGTGTATGTATGTATATGGAGGGCCCAATGAAACTGATTAGATTTTGGGGCTGAAAGGTCAAAGGTCAACAGTCTAAGCCGGCCTTAAATATGTCTGAATTTGGGTTGCGTTACCCGCTATGAGCTGAGGCGATAACTTGAAGAACCCCCGATCCGGCATTTGTGAGATAAGCTAGACGGCAAGGTATGTACGTATTGAGCCACCAATGAACTGGATCAGGATTTTGGACGGGCTGAAAGGTCAAAGGTCAAATGGTCAGCCGGGCCTTAAAATATGTCTCGATTTGGGCTCGTTACGGCGATAACTTGAGAGGATGCTGGGTCGGTATTGTCGATGTAATTTGGGTGAAGTATGTATATGAGGTCACCAATGAACTGATTATGGGATTTGGGGCTGAAGGTCAATGAGGTCAAGAGTCACCGGGCTTAAATATGTCTGATTTGGGTTCGTTACCGAAGGGGGGGCGATAAACTTGAGAACCCCCAATCGGATTTTGATTGTAACTAGGACCAAGTAATGTACTAGTGAGGCACCATAACTGATTAAATTTTGGAGGTCTGAAAGGACAAAGGTCAAAGTCACCCGGCCGTTAAATATGTCTGAATTTGGGCTGATTACTGTATAAACTGTGACGAGTGGGCTGGTCGGTATTGTGATGTAACTTATGTGAAGTAATGTATTATGAGGCCACCATGACATGATTTAGATTTTGGGGCTGAAAAGGTCAGAAGGGAGAGTGAGGTCCTTAAATATGTCTGATTTGGCTCGTTACCGCATAAGCGTGTGAGAGGCGGCTGTCGGCATTGTTCATGTGGTACTTGGGTGGAAGTATGTATTATGAGGCACCGAATGGAAGCTGATTAGATTTTGGGGCTGAAAGGTCGAAAGGTCAAAGTCACGGCCTTAAATATGTCTGATTTGGGCCGTTACCCGCCATGGCGAAACTTGAGAGCGGCTTGGTAGGCATTGTGATGTAACTGTGGTGTGAAGTATGTATTATAGAGGCACCAATGAACTATGACGATTTTGGGGCTGAAAAGGTTCAAAGGTCACCCGGCCTAAAATATGTCGATTGGGCTCGTTACCCAGGCGATACTGTGAGAAGGGCGCCAGTGAAATTTTTCATGTAACGTGGGTGAAGTATGTATTATGGGCACTCCCTGGTATTCAATGAACTGATTAATGTTGTAGTTCAAAGGTCAAAAGGTCAAAGTGTCACCGGGACCGTTAAATATGTTGATTTGGCATCGTTACCCGCTTGCAACGCGATAACTTCTTGAGAGAGCTGGTCGGATTGTGATGGAAACTTGGTGAAGGTATTTTTATTAATAGAGGCACAATAAACTGATATAGATTTGGAGCTGAAAGTCAAAGTCACCGATGCCTTAAATATGTCTGATATTGGGCTCGTATACCATGATTAACTTGAGAACGGCCTGTCATACAAAATAGATTTTTAATGTTATTGTGGGTGAAAGTATGTAATTCAATGGGAGGCAGCCAATAACTGATTAGATTTTGGAGCTCAAAGGTCACTCGGGCCTTAAATATGTCTGATTTGGGCTGCATTACTGTGATAAGCTGAGTAGTGACTTTTCCGATTTTGATGTAACTTGGGAGAAGTATCTATATAGAGGCACCAATTACTGATTGAGTTTATGGAGTTGAAAGTCAGGAGGTCAAAGGTCACCGGCTTAAATATGTCTGATTTGGGCTCGTTAACGGCGATACTGAGAGCGTTAAAATTGGGATTTTTACTGGTAATTGGTCAAAGGTCACATGGGCTTTCATTATCTTATTCATTAATTGGTCTTTGCTACTCATGGTATACATTTGAAGCTTTCAAATTACATCAATTTGGATGGAGTGGCAGCTGCACGTAGGAAAGTACCATCGACTGCGGGCGCAGCTCGAACTGCTCATAGTACTTCATTTCTTCACTTTCCCTTCATTTCATTCACCTTGCAATGTTTGCCTGCTGTTGTATTCACAATTCAGAAATAGGTCAGTTTATAAGATGGTTCTACTTCAATATGTGGGTTTACATTGGCTGTTCGGTTATTGTTTATTCCATTTTGTTTGTTGCTTTGTAATGTTTTGTTTCGTTTGTTTGTGTCAAAATGCAGGCAGTCAATTTTGTTTCAATGCTACCTGATATTTGCACTACTCTGCCAAATAATTGGCAAAGGCTGTGTAAAACATCTCATAATCAGCATTACCAGATCCACCAGACATTAGTTGCATTATCCATTCATTATAAACATCATGTACAATTCTTGAAATACATAATACTACAAAATACAATATGTCGACCAACGAGTTCTCACAGTCTCCTTCCTACGCATGAATTTCTACGTT
>JZLH01S0481009.1:0-19785 GCA_001188425.1 Eucidaris tribuloides
CCTTTAAGACATGCCTTCTGCAAAATATTAGGATTTTATTTCACTCTGATTTCTATGTATTAGAGTTTAAATGTAAATTTTAAAGAGTTTATAAAAGCAAAACCGACTTGAAACAGACTAATTGATCACCCGATTCTATCAATCATCGATCGCGCTATCGATATTTTTATCCTTGTTCGTCTAAAACGATTGTGTGTGCGATGTGTACGATCAGCCACTAGAACAGTGCAGGGCGATTCCATACTAAAAAAAATGGCTATCATGTTTCACAACATTTTTGATGTCCAAACAAATGAGAAAAGACAATTTGTTTTAGGGTCATGTAGAAGGTTATTGTAATAACTGAACATTTGGAGTAATTTACCATTTCTCTAGGAAATAGAATGAAAATAGTCACGTGTCGTATGGGACATCACTGCGCCCCGAATGACACACAACATTTTTATCTGTAATTCACCCATAAACAACAAATTTTTGTTGGTTGTCATTTTTCACAAGGCTACCCACTAGTAAATTATAAGTACCACAAAACAAATTTTTATTGCTCAAGCATTCAACCAAGATGTCCCACACGACACGCACGTAATCGCCCTGCAGTGCATGCAGTAAATACTGCAGTGCAGCCCCGGTGCGGTCTGCACGGCAGGCCGGCCGCTCCTCCGCCGCTGGAACGAAAGCCAGTCAGCCACGCAGGGTAAAGATATCTCGAGGGAAGACACTTCATTTTTTCATCATGACAAATGCAACAACCAACCAGACAGTACCGACATAACAACAAGATTTATAATTCTGAGCAGCATTTTAAGGAATCCCCGCAATATCTTCCCGAACTTTGTTTGTATTGGTGGGATTGCAAGGAACATTGCGGGTAGATCGACACGGAAATCGTGATATTATTGTAAAAACGTACGCGTATAGCTAAAACGTGCACACATAAAAAAAACGGCACTTACGGAGCTGAACTTGAACACGCGGAACACAAGTGCCAAAATATTATAAAGATCATGATACGATTTCTCAAAATATGTATAATTTCAGGAGCTATCACAAGTGAATTATGGTTGTGTTTTGTGTATTTTACATTTATAACAAACATTATACTTGGAGTATTGGTACACTTTAAACAACAACAACAGGATGTACGGTCCGACCTCAGTTCTCCAGCCATCACTTTATTAGATCTCTCTATTATCCAGATTATGGACTTTAAGCAGTCACTACATGTAATTGATACACCTTTATCAGAAGTGTTGTCATAAACACAGACACCTGCTGGGTATCAGGGGAACAATAAATGTAGTGTCACTTGTGTGGGGTCTGTTGCAATTTGTGCATGGTCGGTGATTTGTGATACCTGGATGGCTGCTGGTCCCAAAGTGGCCGGATAACTGAGGCCAGACTGTACTTCTGTCAATGTACATGTACATCATTTGGAAATTTGGTGGTACTGTCATTCAACTGTCCTATGTGATTAAGTCAAGTAAGTAAGTAAGTAAGTAAGTAAGTAAGTAAGTAAGTAAGTAAGTAAGTAAGTAAGTAAGTAAGTAAGTAAGTAATTAAGTAAGTAAGTAAGTAAGTAAGTAAGTAAGTATTAGTAAGTAAGTAAGTAAGTAAGTAAGTAAGTAAGTAAGTAAGTAAGTAAGTAAGTAAGTAAGTATGTATTAAAGTAAGTCAAGTCATTAAGTAAGTAAGTAAGTAAGTAAGTAAGTAAGTAAGTATGTATTAAAGTAAGTCAAGTCATTCAGTGAATGTACCAAGCATGCCATTCAGTGAATGACACCGTTTCTGTTTCTTTCATTTTCAGGTTGGTGTCCACATAGCTGACGTGAGCCACTTCATTAAACCTGGCAATGCATTGGATGCCGAGGCCAAGCTGAGAGGAACTACAGTGTATTTGGTCGATAAGGTTTGTGTATATGATACAGGCAAACCCCGTTATAACAAGGACATCGAGAGCCACAATTTTTCCTCGCTGTAGCCGATTACTCGCTGTAAAAGTATAGTAAAAACACACACAAATTAATGCACATAAGACTATATATAAAGTAACAAGATTTCTACCACTATTGCAGTGTTTTCTCTAGTTTTACAAAACTGAATATATAAGTCACTGAATTGAAACAGCAGAGTGGAAAATGTAAGTGAATGATGATTCTAACTTCTCCTGGCGTTACCGAAATGGTGCAGTGGGTGGGAAGGAGACATCATGCAGTTACATGTGCCATCTGGCACGGGTCCTTGCACTGTGTGTACAATGCACAGTGGTGTATCACGCCCGACGTGTTGATCAACGCCTTGCAAAATAGCGAAAAACACTTTCGCTCGCTAGCTGACTTAAGCTGAGGTGGATGAGGTGAATTTCGCTATAGCCGATGTTGTTATATGAGAATCATAATACACGGAGGTCTATGGAAGAAAAATTGGGACCCGAGAAATGTCCTCGCTATTCCCTTGCTCGTTATAACCGGGTTTGCCTGTACAAATATGTATTAGTCTTGTTATCCTAGCTCTTACCCTCTAGTGGGGCTTATTTCTTCACTGTCATTTTGCCTGTTTCAAGGGTCAAGGGTCTTCTACCAAGGTAAAAAAATCACGAAAGGTATACATGGTCGAAAAATTTATGTCTGTCATGCTTGAAGTCTACCGGCTTGATTATAACAGTGTAATCCCCCAAAGTTTTGACTTTAATCCTACCAGTAGGTAACATTGCTGGTGTTATGATGAAATATTTTCATGTGGCGCAATGTAATTATCAGACTGTCATTGTATTTGTATTATTACGTCATTATTTTTGATGCAGAGGATAGATATGGTGCCAGATCTACTGAGTTCCAACCTATGTTCCCTGAGAGGAGGAGAAGTGAGATTTGCTTTTTCCGTGTTGTGGGAAATGACACCCCAGGCTGAGATTGTCAATGTTAGATTCACCAAGAGCATCATCAGATCAAGAGTAAGTCAAGTGTGATGTCATCAAAGTGACACAATTATTAGCTGGATTGGCAGTATCAGAGGATGTGTTTGTAGCTTGTGTAATTTCTACTGTATTGTGTGTGAAGAAATATCTAAAAAAAATGCTTTAAAATCTGTGAAGTCAGCAAAGTTTATTTTCCAATTCTGTTCTGACCAGTAATTGAAGTCTAATATATTTTCTGTTAGGGAATTTGAAATTTATGCAACTATTTTGCCTGCTCCAAAAAACAAACAAACAAAACACCTGTACTGCAGTAGTTTCTACTATTTCAAGTCTAATAATTAAAGTTTTTTTGTTGAAATCAACATTTATGATGAAAGGATCTGTCTCAGGTGAGTGATGAAACTTTTCTTTTTATTGTTCCAGTAGTTTTCTTCCATGAACAAAGTTCATTTCAGTTATCTTAAATAGTTTCTCATAAAGTTACCACATCTCCAGTGATATGAATTGCAATGAACAGAGTTAGTTCTGCAGTAGCAGATTATCAATGTCAGTATATTGATGTAAATTGTGAAAACTCCATTTTTAGGCAGAATTCTCTTTTGTGTGGTCGTATTGCAACCCACTACTTCATTTACTATTTCACCATGCGTGCCTTCAAATCTTGCGATGTAAATTCTGATTTCACTTGTGGCAAGTCTGTCAAAGCATGTAGTACTGTTATCTGTGTTATAAAACAAAGCAAGAGTAACAAACAATTTATAACAGTACTGAACACTAACTGTCAATCTAGAAAAGCACATTGAAAAACATTATTACAAGTAATGAGAATCCTATTCTTAACCCTAAACAATCCGGGCTATTTAACCCCCAGTCATATCTCAGCCACAGATCTGCGATCACCGCAAAAATTTGCATGCGCATACATTTGGAGCAGTTTTGGAGCTGACATGCATGTACGAAAAGTCCAGCGTCATAACAGTACGTCCGATTTTAGCGAAAATGGTCTCAAATGATGTGCAATACTTGAAAGTAAAAAGTCAGCAAATGGCATGGTATACAAATGTGCCGATGGCATAAAAATCACAAATTCATCCGGGGGGGGGGGGGGGAGGGGGCGGGCATTATGACCATTATGGGTCCATTATATTACAGAGAATATTCATGAAGTTTTCTACAACTTCAGGACGTGCGGGTGCTTTGCTCGTGTGATGGAGAGTCCATAACTTGGCTATTTCAGGTTAATCCATAATATTCCTGACCAAAAATATACTCTGACACCCTTTCCAAATTGTTTTATCAAAGGCTGCTTATACTTATGAAGAGGCACAGCTGAAAATAGATGACAAATCACAGAATGATGCCCTAGCCATTGGACTCAGAGGACTCAACGCTATGGCCAAAATCTTGAAGCAACGTAGGATAGACAAGGGGTAAGTAGTGATATGGATATCATCATCTCAAAGTTCAGATTGACAGATTTCTTTAATTGGATGCTAACTCAACAAGGTATACAACAAAGGAAAATACAGAAAGTTAGTGGAGCCCTATAGCGTGATTAAAAGTGAACATTGTGTAAAGACAGTGGAGTATAAAAAAATTGCAATTTAAGAATCTTTAGTAAAGTTCTCAATTTGACTTAAGCCTATATAAAAATCACTAGACCCTTTGTGTTGCATGGGTAATCATTGTGTATGATGCGAGAAATTTCTTTATACTTACGGATATGTACAGTATATATTTTTGCAACATTAGCAATCTTAGGCACTCAGAGATGGCACATATCCGGAAATTCTGAATTTCTGGAATTTTCCAGACAAATGAAAATTTTTAGATTTACTGATTTTTTTCAAAAGGAGGAACAGATCTTTAGTGTAAACTTTAGAATTTTGTTATATTTTGCAATTCCTTTTGGTGCGAAGGCATTTAAATAAAATCGGGGAGGGGGGAGGGGGGCTTTTCCGGGAGCAATTAGCTTGAATATACTTCGTTTATTCCTCGGGCTTGGTCACTCCGCTCTCTCGCACATAGATTTCAGGAAATTTGGAATGCTACCTGTGGCATCTCTGGGCACTAGATTTCATATAGATTAGTATTCATGGACTAATACATGAGTATTATAAACTTGTCAACAAAATATCACATGAAGTTATCTTCATGCCACCGTTAGATCATAAATGGTGCCAATGCAATCTCCCTGCTGAACGAAGTTTGTGAGAGGACTATGAGACATACTCGCTACAAGTGTGTGCGTGTTTGTGTGTCTTGAAAATTACAAAAAGTGCTATTTCTCCTTTATTTCATGGTGGATTTTGATTCTGATCGTTTTTTTTATCTGAAAAGGGCTTGGTGGGGGCTTTCAAATTCTTCACAGAATTTTGACATTCATTAATTATGCTAATTTATTCAAAATCAGTGAAAACTGACTAAAAAATGGTTCTTTATTTCTTGACAGATTTTGATTCTGGGTGTTTTTCTGATAGGTACTAGATTTAGACAGAAATTTTGCGTTTTAAAGGCATAGTATAACAATTTTGTGTTCTAGGGTGATTATTTGTCCATTCAAACACTGTCAGATATGTCAGATTGCATAGTTTGATAATTTTTAAAATGGGGTTAATGTTATATCGTGTCTTTAAGCTAGACCTCTAAGAAATTAAAGCATTACAGAGACATACTCTTATAGTGAGGACGTATATTATGTTTTGCATAAATTACTAATTCACTTGATTTTTAATCATTTCCATAGTGCCTTGACTCTAGCTTCATCCGAGATTCGCTTCAGTATGGACAGTGAGACCCACGACCCAATTGAAGTGGAACGCAAAGTCATGCGGTTAGTGATTCTTTCTTACTTGTGAAATTCTTGTTACTTCTTTCTTGTCACTGGATTGTCTGTTTTGTCAACATTGCGTGCACTAATGTCTAAATGTAGGACAAAGGTGCTTGTATACAGAAGTCTGTATATCATGTACTAAAACAAGGTCATTTTGACCTCTGTCCATCAATGCTATCTGTCCAAAACCCCACGACTATTAAATTCCTTCAACCAGTAGTGGATTATGGATCATTGTTGAGTACTTAATAGGTGCATCTACATTACAAAACTTCGCGAAACTTTGTGAAAATTCATTCGTGCATCCACACCAGCCCCAAACTTCCTGATCTTTTCTGGGAGGACTAACTTCCCCGAAAATTAAGTCGTTAATGCGCATGTGCGGTAGAAGGTAAACAATGCAGTCTTGATAGAGCGCGAAAACAAGATTATGCAACCAGCTATCTGCATGCATGAACTTCAACTTTACAAATACATGATGGATGGCGTTGTTATTGACCAATTATTACATGTTGTAATGGTCAGACATGACGCTTGATTTGGCAGTAATGCCATTCACTTCAGACTTTTACTAAGAATATCTGAACTTTGAAGACAACCAAGGCCTTTTCTTATGTTATGATTCGCCGTCGACAAAGGGAAATCGCTGCACTAAACCTCACGTGCACGGAGCTTAGTCTATATAATTTTGTTAAACATTGGGAACGTTTTCCTGCAAATTCCAATAAAAATCACATTCTTTCACAAATTCAGACACAATTCATTATTAACATGTACACCAGCTGCTGGTTTCATACAGCCCGCGTTTCAAACCGGAAATGGTCAATGGGATAATGCACCCCACGAAACTTAGCGATGTTCGCGTCTACACTGCAAATGTCGTGCGACATTTCGCGGTGTCCGAGAAAAATCCTACCCCATGAGCAGGATTTTTTGCGGGAAGTTTCTCTGGTATAATTTCGCGAAGTTCGCATCTACACTGCAAATTATCGGGAAGTTAATTATTGGGAAGTTAAACTTCGCAAAGTTTTGGTAGGTGTAGACGCACCTATTTATTCCTAAAGTAATAATTTTCATTTTGCACATTACACTGATGTATTTTATATACAGATGTTGTTTGATAATCAAGTCTTTCCAGTCAGGGAAAAGTCAGGGAATTTGAGAAAAATCCCTCAAATCATGAAAAAATCAGGGAATTTGGTTTGTCCAGTGTTCCAACTTTCTTGCCGCATGTCAACACCATGGACACAAGGCAAGAAAGAAATAGGTGAAGCAAGATATAGGTTAAAATGATGGATCCTGGAATTTTTAACTTCCATCTGGTAAAAATCAGGGAATTTTGCTTCCATGAAATGCCATCAGGGAAAAATCAAGGAATTTTGCTTCCATGAAATGCTGGGAACTCTACACTCACCAAGAAAAATAGTCAATTACAATTGGAACAAGGACAACGATAATAACAAACTTCAAAGACACTTATGTGAGATCACCCATCAATAGGTTTTCGGTGAGGAAATATGCATAAATTTAAATATATTTAACCCATTGGATACTAAGTACAAGTTAACTTGTGTTGGGGTCTATGGAAAATGTGTGCTATGGTGAAATCAAATCGTGTCCAACGGGTTAAAATGAATTAATTCAAGTCCTATGAAACCAAATCCATGATGGAGGAGTTCATGTTGCTAGCCAACATGTGAGGAAATATGCATAAATTTAAATATATTAAAAATGGATTAATTCAATTCCAGTGAGACCAACTCCATGGTGGAGGAGTTCATGTTGCTAGCCAACATCTCCGTTGCTGAGCGCATCCGACAGGAATTCCCCAACAGTGCCTGCCTCAGGAGACATCCAGTACCCCCTCCATCTAACTTTGAACCTCTCATCAAAGTTGCACTTACCAGGGTAAGTGATGAAAAATTGAAACACAGGTTATACAACACACCATGAGAATTTTCATTCCAAATAGAAATATTCCAGAATACTCCCACTTCAAACATTCTTCCCATTTTTCTGATGGTGTTCTAAGCTTTTGCTTGTCTGAACATGTGATTTGTAAGTTTTGAACTTTTGCAATGTACATTCAGACATTTAGTTTTGGAAAGGCAATGTTTCAGATTCATTAGTATTTCATTCCAGAATATTCAGAACATTTGGAATTTTTTTTTGAATAGTGCTGCATGTCACTGTATACCAGTTTTACAGTGACAAAGGGAAAAAAAGGAAGAGATGTAGCAAAATTTCATATTTTGTGCATACCCTGTTTCAATATTGTATATGCCATATATTTTGCATACATACTATTTTCGTGATTTTGCATCAAGGCGGAATTAATGAGAGTTCAGAGAGTTTTGAGAGTTTTCATGATTTTCTTGCACTTGAGAAAGAAGGTAAGAAGAAGTTAAAAAGCACAGAAAGTCAGAAACTATTTATAGTATTCATATGTTATATAGTGCTGCAAGTACTCCTGATGTGCTCAAGGTTACTACAAAAATGTAGATGCAAAGATATAATTTTGGTTTGATTTGGAAGTACTTGGTAATGTTGGTAAATTATTCTACAGTTTGGTGGTTGCACAATATAATGATTGATCTTCTAGTGTAATATTTCTTTTATGTGATGGAATTTCCAGTAATTACCCTCCCTATTCAAAAGTATTGCAACATACACTATAACGCATGCATTTTACGTTGAAGGGGTCTTTCTATAATGATGTCCTAATGAAGTTTATTATTGGAAAATGACAAATTATTTGATAAAACATCAGTGATTATTCTTTCTCGCTTCTTCTCCAAGGCGGAGAGATTATCAAATGCAGGCGCGCCCACGACAGAGGGGCTGGAACATGGAAATTTAACATTTGTTCGCCTCCCTATAGGGGTGGGGTGTTAATTCATACTAGCATAGTAATTTGATTTCATATTACCAATGAAACGGTTTTGATGGTTTGGAAAGACTTCTGACAAACAAAAAATATCAACATGTTCCTCTGATGGGGTCTCAGAAAGAAGACCACACCCCTCGAAGACAAAAGTGATCTCCTATCTTCATAAGACAGTAACAAGGAGGATAAGGCTACTAATCAAAGATGATGGCCTTTTCTTCCAATCATTATATCCAATGAACTGAGAAGTCTCATGACAGTTAATCTGAAGATGTTTACAATAACAAACTGCCTTTAGAATTGAGAAAGAATAAGAAATTATAACTTGAAAAGGTCTTGTTTAAAATATGGGGTGTTTCCCCCTTTCCACTGTCTTATGAAGATAGGAGGTCACGTTCGTCTTCGAGGGGTGTGGTCTTCTTTCTGAGACCCCATCAGAGGAACATGTTGATATTTTTTGTTTGCTGGAAGTCTTTCCAAACCATCAAAACCGTTTCATTGGTAATATGAAACCGAATTACGATGCCATTGTGAATTAATACCCCAACCATACGGGAGGCGAAACAAGAGGTTAAATTTTATGTTCATCCCCTCTGTCCTGGGCGCGCCTACATCGGATAATCTCTCCGCCATGGAGAAGAAACAAGAAACAATATTCATTGATGTCTTTTTAAATAATTTGTTATTTCCAATAATAAGCTTTATTTGGACATCATACAGAAAGACCCCTTCAACTCAAAATGCATGCGTTATAGTGCGTGTTGCAATACTTTTGAGTAGGGAGGGTATATTTACCCCAGCACACATTTGTGCAATGTTAACATCCAGGGATGGAGTCCAGGCCAGATTTTGCCAGTCTTGGCCTTGGCCTCAAACCGAGTCTCGTGTACAAAGCCTGTGGGAGCAATATTGTTCCAGCGGCCTTGACTTGGAACGGTTGGCCTCAACTCCGTCCCTGCTAACATTGGTCCAGAGTGATCAGTGGGGAAATGTGAAGTTGTGTTAGAAAGCCTGTATGCACTAATTTAGACTTTAATTCTTTTGTTTACTGTAAAAGCAGAGATACCTTCTAAAGAAAAAACACATAATTATGATAATACATTGTGGTGCAGGGTTTTGAGCTTCATGTAGACAGTGGCAAGGCTCTGGCTGATTCCCTTGACAAGGCCGAGCTGCCGTCCATCCCGTTCTTCAACCAACTGCTGCGTATGATGACCACACGTTGCATGACCCAGGCCCTGTACTTCAGCAGTGGCATGCTACCAGTGGAGGAGTACCTCCATTATGGCTTGGCATCACCCATCTATACTCACTTCACTTCACCAATCAGGAGGTAAAAAAAAGAAGCTAGATCCTGGAGCATTAAAGTTTGTCAGTTTGCGAGTGTGTATGGGGCTGGATGGGTATTAGACCAGATACTGGTCGTTTTTTATTGTATTAATTCCCCTCCGTCGCGCACCGGCATTAAATACACTTACCACACTGAACGCGCTATCCCCATTGAAGGCGCTATCCCCAGTGATTCGTCCGGCGAATTATGTGTGTGTACGATGGTCAATGAGTGCAAGTGTTACGGTTGTGCACGGTAAGTGAATACAAAACATTCCAGTGGACTAGGTGGATAAGGGTGCATGTATATGTGTGTGCTTCTCTTTCTCTTATAAAGTAAAGTTAAATTTGGAGGTTTATAGTCTTGGATCAGCACCTTTAGGCACTCTCTCACGACTATACCCTCCCTGATCATCGGACCATATCACGCCTGGTGTGCACCACCTCTACTCCCTGGGGAGTACATGTATTCCTAGCCCGGCTGCCACTGAGGTGCTCAAGCCAATTTAGCCTCCAACGGGATTTCTCGTCCTGTCAGGTACCCATGTGTACTCCTGGGTGGAGAGGGGTATTGCAGATGAAGTATTTTACCCAAGGACACAGACGCCTATGGGTTTCAAACCGGGGATCTTTAGGTTGAGAAACCTTTGTTTTATCCACTAAGCCACGATGTAGATAAAAAAGAAAGGAACATATTTACTGATTTGAAATCTAAAAGATGTACATCTAAATGTATGGGGGTGTCTGCATTTGTAAAAACCTCCTTGAGAAAAATGTGCTGGGCAGTGGTGATTGTTTTTTGATAGTAATAGTGCATTGCCCAAATTATCAATTTATCGGTGATTTCACGTACCGACGAATGTTCCATATGTTTAATATACAAGATTCGCCGGTACGTAATGCCACTGGCGAATTGTTTACAAAATGCAGCATGTTCCATTTTCATGTGAATCAGTTGTTAAAGGCAAAATTTAACAACGTTTAAGTTAAACGAAAATCTGAGCTACATAATCATTCATGATATAGGCCTACATGTATGTGTCGGTAATGAGGTCCAATAATAAAGCTGTGAAAAAACTGTACTTCCAGCGATTATCTAATTGAGTGAAAGTTTATAAGTGCCCAGCTTTGCCATGTCCATTTCCCCCATACTTATAAACTGCTCTGTATATATCACACACAACTTAATCCCCTAAAAAGACTGGATATTTTGGAGCTGAAGACTGGGGGGCGACCTAAGGCCCCCCTTAAAATTCTCGGCGTTGATCGCCGCTATGCCGCATGACAGTCGACACACACGTTCAACCGCATGAATAATCTACATGAATTGTATATTGATTTTCAAAAATAGTCAAATTATTTTAGATTAATGAATTATGTTGCTAATTTAGTGCATGAAATTAAATTTGGCTGAAACCATAATAAAGCCTTGCAAGTGCTCATTTTTTGTTTAAGACTCTTTGCGAGTTCTGATGAGTACATTAAAAAAAAAAAATCGCGGTATCAAAAGTTTTTTTTCTTATGTCTTTTATTGTTTTTGATTCTTATGTAATTCTTTGTTTTTCGACTTTTTGTTTTTTATTGTTTTTTCAATTATTTCGGTCATAAACAGCATGAAATTAGTTAATTTCAATCAGTAAAAGTAAAAATGATCATACATTTATGAATTCGGGCTGAAAACACAATTTGCATTGAAATAACACATAATTTCATGTTTTTGAGCGATTTTTGGTGTGACATGCAAGTACTAAAAGTTGCGTAATTTCGGAACCGGGTTGGTGTCGCAAATTTGGGCTTAAAAGATGCGCAAGACTTCAAAGAAAAAAGTCATGAAATATCGTGGCCATAGCTTCTCGCGTTAAAAATTTATCACAAAAAATGTCGAGGGGGGGGGGGGCCTTTTAGGCCCCCCCCAGTCTTTTTAGGGTTAAGCGTGTTCCAGTCAAGGGTGACGTTTGTCCATGCATATGTTTTGCCAGTGGGAGCATAACTATTCAAAGTTTTGTAATTTAGGGTGTTTGTCCATTCCATTAGTACTATGTAGCTCAGATATCAAAGTTTGCCAATTTTCAAAATAGAACCTCCACAATTGTGTCTTTAAGATTGGCCCTGGACATGGTGCCACGTGCATGAATTAGATGCAAGAGAGAATTCAAAAGTAAGGCCAATTTAACAATGGCAGAATGTCTACAAGTGCACTCTCTCCAGACCAATAAATCTGACATACATGTTGGCATCATAATTTGATTTTATGATGATTTTACCGATGGCTTTATTTTTCCCCTTTCTATTTCCAACATTGTAGATATTCTGATATCATTGTTCATCGGATGCTGGCTGTAGCCATCTCTGCAGATAACTGTTTCCCTGAACTTCTGGATAAACAACTTGTTCAGGTACATCAACTTTAACTTATGTTGCACAGAGCCATGAGTGATGCTGTCATTTTCTTGAACCTTGAACCTTGAATACGTAATCCCGATAGCAGTTTTTTCTATATTAAGCTAAACTGGGATGATGTGTGCAATGTATCTGCAGGTGACAGTATGAAGGAAAGCAAATATGTGTTAGAAGGTCGCTATATACAAATAAAAAAGGTGAACGTGCAAGTAAAAACCAAGACTGGATGATTTACAGCAGTCTTGACCTTACAGGAGGATGCATCCCTCTGATGGCAGGCAGGGCAACCTCCTGGAAGACAGTGACTGATTGTGCTAAGACTGCAGTTACTGGTAGAACATTCTACATCCTGATTACTCGGGGTAGAAGAATTATTTGTATGAGTCTGTGGTGGCCGCAGTATTGTATCGGAATGATGTAGGGTGGAAGTGTGATATTTACATCCTGGTAGTGTATCTTGAAGGACATGGTGCATTGTGCAAGGAGTCTGCAAGTGTGTAGGGTGTATCATCCCAGTTTGCTGATAAGTTCTGTAGCGGAAGTACTTCTGAGGTAGTCCTGGTCCATGTCACCAAGGATTCAATACTAAAGACACCATAGTTTATACCACACATGTCAAGCCATAAACCATATTTATTTTTACTAAATATCAAAAGAATAGTTTCTACAGTGTAGATTCAGTGAATTTCAGAGTATTATTAGATATCAAGCATTAAAAGTAAAAAAAAAAAATAGATTAACCATTCCAGAAAATTCAGTGTTTAGCGCTTTGATTAAATCCATATATGCCCTCATCAAATGGCAACTCAACTTTGCTATCTGTGATGTCACAGCAGAACATCGCTCCATTCACTTTGAACAAAACTTGCACCATGTTTCATACAGGATATCATGGAAAAGTTCAGATGTCTGGTACTTGTTACTAACATAACATGTTAATGATAAAATGGATCTGTTTATTTATTAGATGTAAGCTCAATTGCTTTATAGAGAGCCCAGAAAAATTATAATTTTATGTAAAGTAAACCATTTATTTCCAAAGCATTTAAAGGCAGGGAATCTCATTTGCAACCCTCCTTCAGTACAACAAAACATTACTCATGCTCTTTGGCTATTTACAAATGACAGAAAATCTGAATATCAGTAATTACTTGGAATTTGCATGATGTGCCAAAAAGCAACAACTATTATTTAGAGTGTGTTCTATGCAAGGATGTTTTGTCTCTAGGAGACAATAATTCAAATCAATGTCCAACAGTCACTATAACTGCACTAAAACCAGGTTTTTAGCTCGTATACTGTGTTAAAGAGAATACGCAGTACTGGTTGATTACTTGCAGAACAACATCGTTTTGATATCAGCTGCTTTCAAACCTTCTGTGAACAGATGTATTCTAAAACTGTCACTATAGTACGGAGAGAGTAGTTGAAAACAACAGAACACTTCGTTTTTGACAAATCTGCTTCGCAAATCCCCACTGCTGACAAAGTACTAACACAGAAATAAATATGTGGGACTATGCCATTCACACTGCAGCAACTGAGTTGACTCAGTCGGGTATTCAAACTGCCAATGCCTCAACTTTTTATTGCATATGAAGTGAATTAGTCCCACATAATGCAAATGTAATTTACTCTCAGCTGGAAACTAATGAAATGTGAAATTTTGATGAAAGATTTTCCATCATCAACCAGTACTATGTATTCTCTTGAAAGGTCCTAAGATGATATTTTCTTCTATTACCAGTGTATTTACACAATGTCAATGTTTAGGCATGCAAAAAAGATGCCCTGCATTTAAGTTACATACATGTAACTTATTCAAGTGCCGGTATTGGTTCCTCCAACTCTCGTAGGCCGGCGGGTAGCAGTTGTAGCTCAGATGAAATCTCGTCCTTATCTGCTACTTTGAACTGTTAGAACCCCAAAAGTCATTCTCTTGATATTACAAAAATACCTTCATGCGTATCTATTTACTTCCTTACTTTATAATCAGCAAGTACTTGTCCAGAAGCAGGCTTACCGTTTGGTTAATAATACTCCATATATTTATTAATAATAATATTCATTTATCTCATCATAATCATATCGATCCTCATCATCATCATCTCTTCATATCATCATTATTATCTTATTATTGCGACCCTGTACTCATGTCATAAACAAAGTAGCTTCACTGCAAGCTTAACATGTTGTTCATGATTGTGGTTATTATGTTACTTGCAATTCTAATACATCTCAGTGATAGATATCCATTTTCCAGTCAAAATCCAACACGTAAGTGAAGGAAGATCCATGTGGCGTTTGTCACGAAGTTGCGGACCTTTTCAAAACTGGGTCATTCCATTATCACAACTGGCCATTTCTAATATTTTGCTCAAATTTGTAACATTCACGCGCTTATTATTTTCAGAAGTCCATTCTACTACGTATCATAACCAAAATAAACCATGAGGTACTTTGAACTTTTTATTTTTTTAATTGTGAACTTAACATTGTGTGGTGTTCACACCCTATTTTTTTAGTCAACAAGTGTGACATGAAAATGCTAAATATGAATATTCATTTGAAAGTCAGATATAATTCTAATAATTAAAAAAGGATAAAATGTTACGTAGTCTTATTCAGAACATGTACTTTTAACGTTAATTACTTGGCTATTGAATGGTGCTCGATGAAAAACTTCGTACGCACTCACCGTGGTGTCGCCCTAAAATCATGTCAGTTCGGTAAAGTAACTCATTTAGATAGGATAACCCATAAAATTTGATCCACTTAGTCTTTAATTTTATCAAAGGGCGGTGCACTTGCGTTTAGGAACTTTGCAACCAAAAATTGCGCCTAAATCATCACACATTTTTCTCAGGAAAGAAAATGTTAAGGAGAATTAATGTGGTGTCGGTGTCTGCTCCGCTAATAAACCACGTTCCCCCCGCGGGTCGCCATGGTGGCCCGACACGGGGCTCGAGATGGCCGTAGTGTTTGATTAGCAATGACACTGTTGCTAGCAAAAAAAACTAAAAATATGTCCTGGAAGAAAAGAACTGCTGAGAGGGTAGAATTTCAACAGGCGGTACCTCCTGTATAACTTTTAGGGGTACAAGATAAAAAACTAAAAATACACAAACATAAACTGCTGGTGATCCACCCTGCGTCTAGCTGCGTTTTGATAAGCCAAAAGTGGAGCATTAAACTGTATTTAAAGCATTAGTTGTTTTATTTTACAATGTTTTACTTTTCATTCAGAAGAAGGTGAGTTATTAGAAACTTTGTGATACATTTAGAGACATATATCACTTATGGGTATTAGAAAACAAGGCCAATACTCTACCGACTTACATGGACACCGTGTCCAAGTAAGAGTCTCGGTAATTTTCAACACACCATTGGACATTATGCACCAATTTTTGACATGCCTGCTGAAGATACTCTTTTTCCCTTAACATGTATCCTAATTCAAGGTTCTTTGAAAATGCAACCTTTTGACATAGAAACCAACACAATCCAGGCATTGTCATGTTTTTTATTTCCACAAATATGTAAACATTTTTGGCCCGAGGATTTCCTTGGACAGGACCCATATATACAGAAAGATGACATACATTACAGAAACACGAATATGTACACTCACACATACCACTAACCCAGTTGTAACACACAAACAAACACACTACATCAATATTTATCAGTAGTCATGCATATACCTGCTATGTTTTATAAATTACTAAAACAAACTTCAAATACTTGAATATAAGAATTTTAGTATCTGTGTTCTACTTTGCTTGAATATGCAAGTATCAAAGATATTAAATTTCAATGCCTAGTACTGGTTTAATGCATTAAGATATGTCAGCAAACAATGTCTCTTCAATTTTTCGATTTCTAGATTGGCTGGAAACCTGCCACACAACCAATGAACAAAGAAAAAGATAGAAACCTGTAATGTTATCTAGCTGTGTGTGAAGATCCACTGAGGCTCTCCGGCCATATGGGCCCATCGATGCGGTTATTCAAAAATTTGTCACAAACATCCTGTCTTGAGAGCGAGAGAATAAAGTCTCAATTTAAGTCTTTAGGTGTTTGGTGATAAATAAAGATCAGTTAATCAGAGGAATTTTAATTCGATGATTGTTTTTAAAGTAGTAGTGTATCCAGTTTTAAAATCGCGGTTTAGTCCCGACGCTACGGGCTGGTGCCGGTATCGAGCTCGCTACTCACAGAATCAACCTCACCCGCCTCTCCTCCAACTTTAATCTATTCGGCGCATCTTCCATACCTCACCAACTTCCTACTCTCTCCACCACCTCCTTCTTCACATGTCTTCTTTTCATGGTCGCCCCTTCTCCTCTGGCCAGCGACTCAACTCAGCGCCCTTCTTCTAAACATGTCAACATCCCTCCTCACCATGTCTACTACAACGTACTCCGATATTTGCCTTCTCCATCTACCCACCGTCTCTTCCAAACCCAACTTCTGCTATTCAAAACATCAGTCTTCTTTCTGTCCTCAGCTTTTCATCGCTTCACCATTGCTCGCTCAGTCCTTCTCGAATCCCCATTCATTTTCACTCAACACCACGTGTCCTCATACATCGCGATCTCCACACTCCCTCTCTAATCCTATTATCTTCGAGGCACCATATTTGAGTGTGAGAGTGGTGCGCTTCCCTAAACTTCACCCATCCAAATCTGCCCTTGCTGTCACAGCTGCCCTGCACCTTCAACTCACCCTGTCCCCCAGTATGAACTCTTTCACTGTTTCCACTCCCCGTTACAAAACCTCTCTTCACAGGTGTCCACCATCTCTCCTGTCCTTTTTCACATTCCACACAACAAAATCTTCTGCCACCCTCGGGGTCACTCGCCTTCTCATGGTGCATCTCCATGAAGTCCAGTTTCCACATTTCCCCACAACACTGAATTTGCGACTGATCCTTCTGTCCAACACATGCCTTCATGGGTCTACCTTACTCATTGATACTTCTCTTCTGGCTCTACATCACATATTTTCGCTCATTTCCCAGGTTTTACTTCAAACCTTGCCTCTCAAAAAAGCGCTACTTCACATTCCAGAACTTTTCCCTATTCGCCTCCACGTCTCACTCATCAAACAAATCATCAGATGACAGCATCATCGGTCATCAAACCTTCTCTTGCATCTTGAACCACCTCATCACAATTGCAAAATCAGTGGCGATAACACAGAACCTTGATGCATCCCACTTTAACTCGAATTCCTCAGATAACTCTGACCCAACTCTAACTCTTGTTTTTAGCCCACTTCATACAAACTCATACATCACTATGGCCATTGCCGTTCCGGTTATACCTTTCTTTCTCAATCGCCCACTTCTATCACTTACCTTGGCGACTCTATCAAATCCTTTCTCCAGATCAACAAAAGCAATGTTACACTTCTTTCCCTTACTCGTGTACTCTCCTGAAGTCTCCTGAGAGTAATATGCATCCATCGTTTCCCCTCCTGGCATAGCCAATACTGCATCCGTCCACCCTCACTATTTCGAAGTTCATATTTTCTAATACCCTTTCATTGTCTTTCATTCCATTTCAGCAACTTCACCCCCTTTATACGCACCACAGCTTGATCATCCTTTGCCCTCTGAATTGGGAACACCGTCAGTTGTCACTCATCAGGCATCCTCCTCCATCACACTCCGGACACATCTCCATCATCACACGCAATCCGGTAATCTCCCGCTTGCATAATTCATCTCCACACTCATACCCGAGCTCAAGCAGCCTTAATGGTTTCATTTGCCCTCATTTGCCTTACATCCTTCTTCCGACTAACTACTTTCAACCGGACCTGTCACTATGTCAGCTTCCACTGCTGTCCACTCATTTTCCTCAATCATAATTTTCTGTCCATATGCTTTTCCATACTCCACTTCTGTCCTTCTCACTTGAAATTTCAACTTCCATCTGTTCCCCTCAGCATCTGTGGCACCTCACATCCTTTCCCTCCTTCTGCATAGCTTTATCATCCATACACCCTGTTCGGGACTCTCCTCAAATCCCTCAACTCCTTCTTGCCCTCCTCCCTCATGGGCTCTATGCCACCACATTTTTTCGCTCAGGCTCCATTCTTTTCATGTTTTGTACTTTGTTTGGCTTTCCTCAGTAAACATTTTAGCATTTCCTTACGCGCATCTTCGTTCCTGCCAATCGCCTCCTTCACCTCATCATTCACCACACTGTTGTCTCCTCTAGTCTTTCCTGCTTTCGTTTTCTCGCTAAGTTTCGTCACATGCCTGTAACACTCCTGTATGAAAAACCCACAAATCTGGGATGCGTCAGTGATTCACAAGTCTTCCCAACCCTGCCCCTCAATAACTCTTTTCTTACACTTCCTCCTTTAGCTCCACACTCTCGCTCCTCATCCACTATCACCCTGTCACGCTTCTCACCTTCTTATTCTCTACACATCTAAACAACCACAAGATATAGTTGAAGTTCTCCTGGTAATTCCTTCACTCTCTCACAAACCTCCTCTACCTAACCTACTAGCTACAAATCTATCTCAGTTTGTTCCTCCTGAGATGAGGTTACTTTGTCCTCTTGGTCATCCTTCTGAAACCAAGTGTTAGCCCACCTTTCCTTTCCATCACAAAACTCAGCCAACATTTCCTTTCCAAATTTCTTTCCTGATTCAAAATCTCCATGTACCCTTCAAAATCGTCAAATCATCTCCACGGTGTTCCATAAAATCCCCTACACAGAACTAGTTCACTAAACTTTGACATCCCACTCGCTTGCATTCATCATTAGAACGTTTCCTCTCTCCTATTTGATCTCCAATTTTGCGGGGCATACACAATATCACTCTCACACGTTTCTCAACCTTACAATCGACGTCCCTATCAACGCCTCCTCTTCAAACTCTTTACCACTTTCTACGCAGTTCCTCCTTCCCAGAACTCCCACCCCCAATTCTCACAATTTTCCTGCCCACGCATAGCTTCACTTTCTACCATCACCCATATTGTCTAGATTCCTTCCCCCTCATCTGACTCCTGCACACAACACACTCGAGCGCCGCTTTTCTAGCTCTTCACACACTTTCAACCTTTCCCTTTTAAGCTTCCTATATTTCACGCCCCCTCACCCAGGCAGCACCTATCGGCCTCCGAATACTGCAGGCTAAGCCTGCGGCCCGGGGATAGGCTTGAAGCCTTCCTTTTTTCTGTAGCCGGTTGCTACCACCAGCTTTGGTTGGCTGGCTGGTGCCCGTGCTTGCACATCCATTTCGAGGTTTGTGGAGCAAGGAATGTTTTACGCGGATGCCCTCCTGACCGCCACCTGGGACAATTGGTGGTGATGGTGTACTACCTGTACAGTAGTACTGGTTTACCAGCTGGTACCGAGTAGCAGGTCCCGAGGAGACCCGATCGCACAAAAGTAC
>JZLH01S0481042.1:11227-22991 GCA_001188425.1 Eucidaris tribuloides
AAAATATTTTGCGTCTTTTAAACAAGTTTAAGGAATATGTTCATCTGCACGTTACACGTGACATACGTACTATCATTGTGACTCTTGAGATTACAATAAATAAATCTGTACATATTTCATAAACATTACGTTATTTTTGTCGAAGGTACAAACGTAAATTTCGTCAAACTCTGCAAAAAGAATCCTGCAGCCACTTTTACATTTTCAAATAAGCACTGCAATGAAATTACATGTGTTTGATATTACATTCAACGGATTTTCATAGCGAAAGTACATGTGCATTCATGTTTGTAAATATTGTTCGGCAAGCACTTTGTGATGTCATTATAACACGGGCGAAGCAATCAAGGAACACTTAAATATCGTCTGACGTATACTGCACTGTAAAAGTACTAATCACTTTCATAAACACTTTTCTGTAACATTTTATAAACACTTGACCACGTTTATCTGGAAATCATAAACATATTTAGTTAAAAATTATGTGTACCACATAAACGATATCAAAAGTTCGTGTTCATTTCCGTAACACTTCATTAACACTTAAACACGTTTCATAACAATTTAAGTGTTTTGTTGAAAATCATAAACGCGTCAGCAAACATTTTTTGTGAAGATCTATTAATACTGAAGTGTTTAGGTGTTCATAAAAAAATGTTTGTCGACGCGTTTACGGGTTTAAACACCTAAACACTTAAATGTATTCATGATTTTATATTAAACGTGTTCAAGTGTTTACAAGTGTTCCCGAATTAAACACGAACTTTTGATTTCATATAGGTGATACACTGAATTTCTAACTAAACGTGTTTATGATTTCCAGATAAACGTGTTCAAGTGTTCAAAAAAGTGTTACAGAGAAGTGTTTCTTAAAGTGTTTAGTATTTTTTACAGTTTGATGTCTTTTTAATACGGGCGAAAGCAATAAATGAACACTGAAAAGTCATCTGATGTAGGTCTGCTCTTTGCTTGACCTAAAATACAGAGAGCGAATTCAAATATACCTCTGATTATCTGGGTAAATTAACTTCATTTTACTTCTTTGTAAGTGTATAAATCCCACACAGTCATTAAACATTTCCCATCATTTCAGTTACTTGATTTCATTCATTTTCATTACAAATAAATGTAAACATATTCGAAAAAATGATACAAGTACTTTGTTTACAACAAATTCAAATTCAAGCTATGTTAGAGATGCAGTCGAGAATAGATCAACTATACACGTAGCAAACCAGTTAAATAAAAAATACGAAATTCACCCATACAAAAGCAAAACAACACTGATATAGAGTGAAAATAAAATTTGACAAATTCTTTCATCGGACTCAATTCTCAGTCTGGGTGGAATTTAATCTACTCCCCCCCCCCCACCTCATTCTCCCTCTCCTCCGACACAAAAATCTGACGATAATCCTCACTAGTTTATATTAATAACGGAAATTTTTACGTTGGATATTATCAGCGGTAACCCCTTATATAATACTCAGGTCCCCAGCTCACGATTAAAAGGCGTGCCATTTATTGAAATCTATTTCAGAACGTAAACTTGAATCTGAAAATAAATGTTAAAAGTATGCATCGTACACGTATTCTTACACAAATTTCTTCTGTGGGAGGTGTAGTTTAAAGGCATTGTATAACATAACTTCCATTTTTAAAAAAATCTGAGCTACATGATTCCCCATGCTACCAGTGTCTTTGATAAGGTCTAAAAATGACGCCCAGAAAAAAATTTATTTTTGAAAGTGATTATTTAGTGCTTTAAAAAAAAGTGAAAATGGTAAGTTGACCGGATTCACCTGCCCATTTCCTCCCATAGACTTACTGTGTGTAGATCTAGGCTATTTTGTACTCGGCCAGAGTATTAATTGTTTATTCATTCATATCTTGCCAGTGGCAGCGTAAATGTCCAAACTTTTGTATTCTAGGGTGTTTATGTGTCCATTCAAACACTACTCTGTAGCTCAGATAGCCAAAATTGAATTTTTTTAATTTGAAGCTCCACAATGTTAGCCTGTGTCTTTAATGTAATTACTGCTATGGGCGGCGCCAGGGTAATAGGTCTACCCGAAGGAGGGCAAAAACTGTAAGGGGGCGAAAATGTATGAACAAAAAATGAATTACACTGCTACCCTCTCCCCCGGGATGTTCTGTATTTTAAAGATGAATGCCCCAAAATGGACTTGGGTCGTTCTTATATTTATATAGTGCTTCTACTGTTACTTCTTTACTTCAGGAGATAATCCTTGATTATCATTTATATTTTTTTTCTATCCACTCCACAGGTTTCGTTATCATATGGTTTACAGTTCTGGTCATTTTATTGTTTCTCATATGATTAATTAATTTATATTCTATATGTATTTGAAGTTTATCTTAATGAATTTGTGGAAATAAAATGAATGAATGAATGAATAAGTGTTGTTGCTGCTGCTGTATTAATAGTTCGTCTAACTTTGCGACACCCACGCACTTTTAGGGGCTTTGGCTAGAAGCCACACTGAAGCTTTAGCGGTCGCCAAGTATAAGTGACGGATTGTTTTTCCATTTAATAACATAATCCTTCATTGGTGCTCTAGTACGTTTTGATTTGGCATTAGAGATTAAATATGCCCTTGATAAAAGGTAAATAAAAAAACAGGGGAACTGTGTACAACTGGTCCCTTGGTTTTGTGCCAATCGAAACCGGTGAGTTTGATTATGCTCTCTTCAAAACCACCGTAGCACTGACGAGACGCGTTTCTCGTACTGTCGCGTTTAATTTACACTTGTGTGCTAACCACATCTCAAGATCTTGAATAAAATTGGAAATGACACGGCATTTGGAGGTTAGGATTATCGTGTATTTTACTGCGATTCTCTCTCCACTGTTTAGGGACTCTGTAAGGTGTTACCAAATGTGCGGCGCAACGGGGGGGGGGACTTTTTTTTTGCTTGTCGCGTTGGTGATTGGCCGTGAGTGGATATGATTTGGCCGCGAAAACTGGTTTCCGTCGCCCCCTCCCTAAGATAATTTATGCTGGCGCCGCCCCTGTTACCAAACTTCTTTCTTTCTAAAGAATAGCCTTCAACGCTTGCGCGGATAAAACATTCACCTGAGCGCTGAGCGTGGTGTTGGGGATGGGGCAGAAGCGGCGCCACAGGAGAGGCGGCCACCCCTTATTCTTTTCAGTTATGAAAATGACAGGGATTTTATTATTTTCCGAAAATGTCGCCCCCCCCAAAAAAAAAAATAATAATAATAATAATAATAATAATAATAATAATAAATAAATAAATAAAAATAAATAAAATAAAAAAAAACAATAAAAAATAAAAAATAAAAATAAATAAATAAATAAATAAATAAAAATCACTGAGTGACTTTTTGGCCGCGAATTTACCCGTGAAACAAAATTGTCCGCGATTGTATATATAAGTAACATATATCCCAAGAAATGTCAAATGCAAGTTTACATGCATACGCCTGCACTGTTAACATGGTTGTAATAATTACACAACGCTGTTTACTTTATGAACCACGTAACTAGGGTTTACACACATTTTGTTAATTATACACAGAAGATGTGTCAAATGTACACAGTGAGAAAAATAAGCGAGTGTGATTTTACACCAGTTGAAAAATGTGTTTTTATCTGTTGTTTTAATTCATAATGGAATAAAGGACTGCTTTCAGCTGAAAGCTGATCTTACCAAGACCGTTTTGCTGAGCAAACTTGTACATCTTGATAGTGTTATGCCTTTCAGCCCCCTAGTCACAAAATCATACACGCACTGCATACCAAGTTTGACATAAACGGGGCAAAGAGGGTTAATTTCAGACCCGTTTTTTCAAGGATGATCAGAAGTAGATTGGGCCCCATAGACACATGTCCACCAGCGCGATAATAATGGCAAGACTTCAAGAACAACCGGAAGTCATTTGATTAATGATTTACCAACTTTTCAGAAAACATTATTTAAAAAAAAAAATCACACGTTTTGTCCTTGATAAGACGAAAAGTGTTAGCCAATTCTGTGCGTATATGAAGAACAAACCCGATAAAAAGTATTTAATGTGGTTGTTTCGGTTGATTTGTTGTATTTCTTGTTGTTTTATCTTTCCTCTTTTTATGATGTCTTGTTTGTTACCAACTTTTCAGAAAACAATATAAAAAAATAAATCAAAAGTTTGGTCCTTGATAGAAACGATCTATTATCTACATAGGCGTACGCAGGACTTTTTCACGGGGGTGTTCATCCGCGGCCAAATCCTAAGTCTAATTTTTTTTCCCAGTCGCGCCGAATGCCGAAAACTCACTCGGGGGGGGGGGGTAAATGGTAAAAAACGAAATTCTTTGCTACACGTATTATGTTTTTCTTTAGATAGGCCTACACTATCAATGCCCTGAAAATTGCTTGCTCTAAAGTTACTCCACTTTTGAGAAATTACTCAAAATGTGAAATGTCAAGGGTGGTAGGGCCACATTTCCTACAGGTAATGTATATACCGCTGCATGTTCTCCGATAATTTCCACATCACAATTTTTCACTGTAAACAATTTTCAGTAGGTTTTATGTTGTTTTCTGATGTCTGGAGAAACAACGCTGAAATACTGACGAAAATTTGTCTGATCGACCGTAACTATACTTGAGCTCTAATGGTCCTACTAAGGGGTGTGCACTGTCTGAACTGCAGTTGTTCTCTAAGGTGTTTCATGGGTTTAGCTTTTCCAACCACTTTTCCATTCATTTTGTTACTGACTAATACACAATTCATGCATTAATATATATATACATCATTTGAATAAAGATTTAATTTGATAGAAAAGAACATGGGGGAAATATTTGGGATGAATTATAGGTTTTTATCTACAAAACTACGATTAGCTACTCATACCACTAATAAAAGTAATGTTTTATCCCTGTTTCAGCAATAAAGTATACAGTGGATGAGAGCAGCAACTGAGTTACCAGTATATGCAGCAGTAACAGGCATAGCTGTACCACTGGTAGAAAGTGTAGGCAGTGGTTGTAGCAGTCGTACGTGTAGTAGTAGTATTTGTAGTAGTAGTAGTAGTAGAAGTAGTAGTAGTAGTAGTAGTAGTAGTAGTAGTAGCACTAGTGGTAGTGGTAGTAGTAGTAGTAGTACTAGTGGTAGTAGTACTAGTAGTAGTAGTAGTAGTAGTAGTAGTAGTAGTAGTAGTAGTAGTAGTAGTAGTAGTAGAAGTAGTAGTAGTAGTAGTAGTAGTAGAAGTAGAAGTAGTAGCAGCAGTAGTGGTAGTAGTAGTAGTTGTAGTAGTAGTTGTAGTAGTAGTAGTAGAAATACATGTAGTAATAATAGTAGTAATGGTACTTACTGGCATCGGGGTTTTTTGGGGGGGGGGCTTGACACCCCCCTCCCTTGAAATTTGATCATGGTCAGAGAGGCTTATATTCATAAATGTGTGCGTGTATGTACATTTCCGACCCCCTGAATGATTTCGCGCTTTTGTTTCTGACACCCACAAAATTGTTTGGCTCATTACACCACTGGTGGTAGTAGTAGTAGCCATGGGCGGCAGAACGTTTGGATATACAATGAGTTGGGAGGGCAGAGCATGTTGTTTGTCAGCAAACTAATGGTTGCCCCTCCAAGTCCACTGTCATTGTTCCACTGCACCTGGTAGTAGCAGTAGTAATACTTGACTCACAAATGTTAGCACAGTTATACAATGGAAAGGTTTCCTATCATCACCAACAGTACAAAAATTTGACCAGAGCTAGTAACATGATTTACCATCCACACCCATACGGCTAATGAGAAGTTGGAGTCTTGTGTGTGAAAAGGGTCGGGAAGGAAGAAACCACCTGCTCTGTATTTATTATGTAAGACATCACTGGGCTGGGGGCCAATTCACACCTTGGCACCAGTGTGAATCACTGTGTTTTGGGGTCTGTTTTTGGCAGGAGTTAATTGCCTGGGATATGTGTTTTCATCGCAACACCACTGCCATGTCATCAAGTGTGGTCGGCCAGTCTTGTTTATCTGTTTTTTGTCATGTTTGTTTGTGATTTGGTTTCAATGCTTGTTACACTAGGACGCCACTGACATGAAAAAATTATCACTTGTGAATTGAATTTGCATAGTGTTTCATTCAAGACCACACACCAATGCCACACGACCATGACCAAAAACTTCCTAGATCAAGACCAAGAGGCCCAAGACCAAGAGACTCAAGATCAAGACCAGGAGCCTGAAGACTGTGACCGAGAGAGACTCAAGACAAAGGCCAAGAGGCTTCAGACCCAGACCATAAGGGTAAAGACTAAGACCAAGTGGATCAAGACCATGGCCAACAGGCTCAAGAACAAGACTAACAGGCTCAAGACCAGACTAGGATGCTCATGACCAGGCCAAGACAATCAAGATCAAGACCAAGAGGCCCAAGACAAGGCATAGAGGCTCAAGAACAAGACCAAAGAGACTCAGGACCAAGAGGCATGAGACCCAGATCAAGAGACTCAAGATCAAGACCAGGAAGCCTCAATAACAAGACCAAGAGGCTCAAGACTAGACCAAGACAATCAAGAGCTGATCAAGATTAAGACCAAGAAGCTCAAGCCCAAGCTTTTAGGCCGGCCTAAAGCTTGGTGTAAATGTAAAGGAGGCCCGAGGCCCTCCCCGATTTGGGACCACCTCTGGAGGTAGTCTCGGGCTGGCCTATATTCGGTGTATATGGAAAGGAGGCCTCGGGCCCCCAATTTACCACGTGATGCGACGCTGTGACGTAATACACAAAGCCCAAACAATGCCCGCACCGTACTTCCGGTGTATGCAGGGGTGCAGGTAAACCGTGAATCAATAACTTAATTATAGGTCTCCTTTTTTTCGTTATAGTGTTGCTACGAACTAACATCAATTAACTTTACACGATATGAAAAGAAAACATATTGTTGATTATTACTTTACAGTCTCATTCCAACATTTTTTTTTAATTCGACTCTCTTACGAGAGACAGGGATGTTGATCGCGCACGAAAAAATACCGCATTCTTACAGGGAGACACAATGCGGCGAGTTTTGGAAAGGGGGCCTTTAGGCCGGCCTAATATTTGGTGTAAATGCACAAAATTGCTGGCCTCGGGCCTCCAATTTAGGCCTGCCCGAGGCCGGCCTCGGGCCGGCCTTTTGGTGTAAATCGGGCCTAAGAAGTTCAACACCAAGGTCCAAGACAAATATCTCAAAATCTGGTTGAGACCAGTCTCAAGACCAACAACACTGAATTTGTATGTACACTCCTTTTGCAAGTGGATGGAAATGAACTTGAGGACACCCTGACTGTTACATATAAATCATTTTATATAAAATAGACTGTAAAGTAATGTTAGAAGCAAACAAGAGTAGAATCATGGACATATTCTCAATCTCCCAACTTGTTGACGTGAAATAAAAATAAACATTCAAATACAGGTTACTCCAGAATAGATCAATGATTTATAACAGATGGTCACACGATTGGATACAATTAACCCCCCCCCCCCTCCCCCATCAAGAACCTTACATGCATAAGAGCAAGATGATAAAAACAAAAGTTATCATTAATTTGAATTCGGAGGTTTAGGTCTGACTGCAAGTCACACTACAGAAGAAAAAAAATCACGTTGTAAAGTGTTGAAAAATTTACAGCTGATGACCTAATTTCATGCCCCAGTTTTTAGTGACTAATATATTCATTGGTGGACTTGAGTCAAAACTCAGCTGGTCCACCTGTTGAGGGGGCAGCAACCTGTTCAACTGAAATGGAAGTTATGGCCGTATCACAATGTTTAATCCATTTTATAGATATTCAGACCAGAAAGTATTGTTTTTTTTTCATGAAGGCTATGTCATCTAATAATCAAAACAGAAAGTATTGTTTTATCATGATGTTTAGACCATCTTATAAATATTCAGAACACAAAGTATTGTTTACTCATGATGTTAATACAATCTTATCGATATTCAGAAGAAAAATAATTGTTTTTATAAATGCCATCTGCCATCTTATAAATATTCAAATCTGGAAGAATAATATTGTTTTATGTTTATGTCATCTGCCATCTTAAGAATATTCAAATCTGGAAGTATTTCTTATTATAATATTCATGGCATGTCATCATGAATATAGAAAACAGAAAATATTATTTCATCATAATATTGTTATTCAATCTAAAGAATATTTAAAACAAAGTACTGATTTATCATAACGTTTTCACCAATTCATCAAAATCCAATATTTATGCTCATATCTGGTTGATTTAAATTTGAAACAAATCGACTGTCATAACTGTATTTAACATACAGATTATATTGTACTACATACACCATTTTTGTTAATTGAATAATTGGGCCCCATTTTCCCCAAATCTGTGACCTCTGTACGTGTATATCTAAAATTTAACAGAGCCAAACCACAGCTATGACATCAGATCAAATAAACACAATGTCTAATTTTTCAGGAGGGGATTACATCATGCAGAAATATCTATAAACTAGCGTACATGTAACCATTGTTTTGTTGTTGTTGTTGTTGTTTTTCTGATGAAATACATCCTGATTAAATTGACACCATTCAATTCACACTTAGTTTTCTTTCTGATCAGAATGAATTTAGCAAATATTTTTCATGACCAAAATGTTTTTGCAACAAACAATTGTATTACCAAGCATTAATTCATGTCACAAAAATATTCTCACAAAATTTATGCCATTGTTTTCTGTCATAAGAATATCCAAATGAGTTTTTGAAATTTAAATATTTGCTCTTAATCATTAAAAAATTAATTTTATTGGTATATTAGTTACTTTTTGGTTACGATTTTTACTTCTAAATGAATGTAACACTACACAAACAAGTAGCAGTACAAGTAGCAGTACACGCCTAATGCAAATATTACCAATTTTGGGAGAAAAAAAAAACAGAAATGAGAAATACATATAAACTGTACCTGACAAAAAGGTTGTATAAATTTAGCTTCATTGTTGATACTAATATTACAGCTTTTTGAAGACAAGAATCACTTGTTTTGTTCTTGTTTTTTGTTGTTGGGTGGGATAAGATATAGGATTCAGTAGTCTGCTGTATAAATATTTACTGAATCACTTGATGACTAACATAGCAGTATCACATCACAACACATAAGTTTCTTAATTGTACCACTATTCGCACATCAGATGCCTGTGTTTCACGAAAGCCTGAGCAACAGGTTAATGATAGTCCTGACTCCAGATCTTTAAGGCACACGTCTCTTTTGCATAGCCTAAATAGTACATTGGCAAATAGACTGTATATGGAAGAAAATTACCATTTAGAACCTTTAGATAAATTGAGGTTTTGACGAAATATATAAATGACCAGTCAGATTTCAAATTGAAATTAATTATCGCCTTATCAAAATTCATGGTGTAATTTCAGACCTTGCCTAGCATGAGTGTTCGTCGTGTATGATACACGAAATTTATTTGCAAATTAAAAAGGCGTACCATATGCATACATGAATTTGACAAATTTTAAGCATTGGCCTCATGCAGATTAGTATTCATCTAAAAACAGATGACCACTTCCATAATGCTACTGAACTAACACAGTTCAGTATGCCTAAAATACAGTCTAAACCACAGTTTGTATTTGGTGCATCTTTCAAATTGTAGATAATTACTGATCTTGAAATTATACATGTACATCATTCATAAGTAACCTAAAACACAGCGTTCAAATCACAGGTTGTTGTAACTCCTTCTATAAAGGGACTCTAGTAATGGTTAGAGTACCTGTACATACATGTAGAGAGTAGCGACAACTCGCGATTTGAACGCCATTTTGTTTCCTATACAAAGCAACATTACGTAACATTTCTATTCAATTGCGATGAGCATCTGGTGCTGTGAATAGAAAGAATCCGCACACCATTTTGTTTCCTTAAAAATAGGACCTTCTGTATGTCGTTACTCTCTCTATTAAGGGACTCTAGTACTGGTTGGACAATAGCACCCTCTATTGTCAAACACCCTATTGTCTATAGTGAGAGTTTAAAAAGGAAAATCCTAACTTTCCTGGAATCTGGTGGCTCCTTCTTAATATAAGCCTGATAAAGACACAAGACAATGGGTGATTTCAAGTTTGGTGTTGAAATCTGGTGTTAGTGTTGTAACAACACTAACACCAGATTTAACACCGTACTTGAAGTCAGGCCTGGTGTCGGGGTTGACCTCGAAAATTATGGAAGTTGGTGTTGAAGCTGGTGTTGAATATCATCTGCTGAACCGAGTACCGTGGTTGGTGTTTGTGATTTACGTGTAATTTTTCCATTCATCAACACCAAACCCTAGGGTTTAGGCAATTCATGATTTCAAGTTCGGTGTTGGTGTTAGTGTTGGCCTTGTGAGTGGCAGAGCCGACATGCTCGTGTGTGTTGGCTATGGAGAAAGCTTCGCTGTGCGACGCAAACTGCTGAAAGAGTCTTTCCCCCTTAAAAACTTACATAATTTGCCAAATTCATATTAAACTTCCATATATGAATAGAGAAAAGTAACTTGCCTTTCAGATTCATACAAGTTTTTTGGCTGGCCGTTTTGATTTGGTGTCATTTTTGTAAGATTAGTCCAAAAATTTGGGCCATCGGCGTGACTTTCTGCCAACTCCATGAATCACACGTGACGTCACTTGGTGTTATGTGATCGATAGTGCAATCGGTATCGTCTGCTTAAACCGAGCTCGGTGTTGGAGCTCGGTTTAGCAGATGATTTTGTTTCCTCGACACTAACACCAACACCAACACCGAACATGAAATCACCCATTGTGATGATTACACTCCAGAATGGTGGATGACTATTCATCACATGAACACAGACATCTTGAAGAACTTAAGACCATTGTACAAGCCCGTAGTTTCATGGGCGTGGGCCTCAACTGAGATCTTTCTTGGCTAAGCACTTATACATTCTTCCGTTAATCCTGGCATGTATATATAAACACACTCCACAAGCTATTTTCACCACAAGCACTGAAGAAGGTCGGGAAGACCAAAAATTTTGTTAACTTTGTTACTTTTGTTCTTTCGTTGGCAATGAAGGCATACACGAACCTTTGGGTTATATACTATATTATATTCTGCCAGCACGTGGAAACAACATCAAGGATGTTTGGACCTATATATCATATATATATACTTTTTTTTTCCTTTCCAAAGACTCAACAACCATGATTTTGTATTTTTTCTAGCTAACTTTCTGTCCTCCTAACATATGTATTATTATGGAATCTATCAGATGAACTAAACAATGATGAGCAATTAATTTGGAAAATACCGTGAATGTAACGGTTCCATTTTTTTCTGGGCTACCTTGAATGATAAGTGAGCTGTGAGATTCAAACTTTTGGTGAATATCATTTTGGAATTTTTTTTGTGTACCACATGTCCAGACACATCATCCATAAAAGAAATTCACTAGCTTTTAAAGGTAGTAGCACATTTGCACAACATTGTGAGAGCTCTTCAAATACAGTAAGCTCATTACTAACTAATATAACAAATTATAATGGCAAGCTGTAAAATTAACAAATTGAAAGAAATAATGTCATGATCGGAATGACTGAAAATGAGCAAATTCATACCAAGGCATCTGCCACACACCTTAAATGACAAAATGACAAATAAAATATAAGAAAATCATAGTCACATTTCTGTTTCTTACTTGAAAGGCAATGAGAAATATTACATGGCTAGTACAGTTACGAAGATGTGATTGGTCCACAGCTCGT
>JZLH01S0481067.1:0-11945 GCA_001188425.1 Eucidaris tribuloides
CCACCTCTCGACTCGGTCTAACGCAGAAACTTTCATGGTGGATAATTTATCGTCGCCGGACATCTCTAAGCCTATTATCCGGTGAGATTTTTTGCGAACTTCTAATAACCTGCTTGTTGAGTTAAAATCGTAAGCTGCATTGATGCCGTCACAGTCTTAGGTGTGCATGATTCTAACAATCAAAGCCAAATTCATCCTACGTCACTCCCATGATTCACGCAGTAGACAGTCGGTTCACCATACTGATGCTATTTGCAACATTTCTCGCAGAGATAACGCGTCCAGATTACAACACGCGGCTGTCAAACGACTCTGTACGCAAGTCACATTGTCACACACGCGGTCACAGTCGCTGCTCGCCTCGTCGCCTCGCGGATAAGGAGCGTTTTCAACGTTAGGCAAGAGGGAGTTCAGTCACATGTTAGATTGGGAATTATACGACAACCAGCAGTAATTGGTCTTCCCTCGTCATTATGGTTCCTAGAAACACCTGGCGATTTGGAGCACCATTGTGGTGATTTACAGGGCTCTCAATGCACGTACTGTACGGATTGCTTACCCTATTCCCCATCTACATGACTTCACCTCCAGGCTCGGGGGAAAGTGTTTTTCAGCAAGCTTGATTTAGTTCGTGGCATTACCACCAGATACCAGTTCACCCAGTCATGACATCCAAGACTGCAATAACTACTCCGATTTTGGCCTTTTTGAGTCAGTTCGAATGCCATTTGGTCTTAGGAATGCGCCCGCTCAGAGTTTCCAACGTTTTATGGTGACGAGGTTACACGGCGACTCTCCCTTTGTCTATACTTACATCGACGATTTGTTGATTGCCTCACTGCATACGCCCGACTTGCACGCAGCACCATCTTCGCACCCTCTTCGCACCGCTTGTCAGAATACGGCGTGATTCATCAACCACAGAAATGCGTCTTCGGACGTGAGCAGTCCATTGATTTTCTAGGCCATCATGATTGACGAGGCATGGCATACGTCCTCTCAGTGACAAAGTTTCGAGAGCATTGCTGGATCCCTCAGCCTAATCAGTCAGACACTCGCGATTTTATGGTGGTTAGTCAATTTCTATCGCCGATTCATTCCTAGGGCGGCCGACATTCTCACACCATTTGACTGATGCATTACGTGATCAACCGAAAACGAATCGCTCAACACATAGACTGGACGGCGTCAAATGAACGAGTTGCGGCGTTCGATCAGGGTTAAGGCAGCCCTGTTCAAAGGACCATTGTTAGTTCATCCTATCTTCTTACTTTCCAACAAGCCTCGCATGGTGGATGCATCAGACTCAGCTGTAGGGGGCGTCTTCCAACAACAGTCAGATGGGGTATGGAACCCATAGCATTCTTTTCTCAGAGTTGAGACTCTGAGACACGTTAACAGTACGTTTGGGCAGATAGATACTATAGCCGATACCTCGCTATACGTCTTTTCCGCTACCCTGTTGAAGGGCGTGCGGTTCACACTGTATACGCTGATGCACAACCCTTGACGTCACGCGCTCCGTTTCCAAGGCCAGATAGGCATCACCACGTTGAAGTTCGGCACTTGGGACTACGTTGCACAGTTTACTGTCCGACATCCAACATGTGAAAAGGAATCGGACAACGCTGTAGCTGATGCACTTTCTCGCCTTGGACGTTGATGCATTATGTGCACCTCCGTTCGTCGATTTCCGCCAGCCTTGCCGCCGATCAGAGAACCAGACGTACGAAAGTGGCATGAGAGATTCGACAATTCGCCCTCCTCTTGCGTTAGTGTCGTGTCATCATACTCGCAAACGACGGTCATATTTGGTGTGATGTTTCTACCGGAACGATCGCGCCCCCATACCGTCCCCAGAAACACCGTCGCGTCATTTTTCATAGTCTGCCGATGACATGTCGCCACCAGGCATCAGGGCTACAAAAAACTGATCACTCGAGCGGTTTTGTTTGGCGGCTAGCATCATCGTGACGATCAGGAATTGGGCAGTACCTTGTCTGAATTGGCCAGAAGTGTAAGTGCATAGACCACAATAAAGCCACATGGGCACGTTCACATCGCCGGGATGCTCGATTTTCACACGTGCATATTGAATTGTCGGGACCCCTTCCGCCTTCAGAGGGCAAACAGTTATCTCGCTGACTTGTTGTGGACGTTTCTCAAGATGGCCGAGCGATACCGATCCCGTATGACGCCGAGACGATTGCAACGGACTTTTTGTGGCCAGATGGATTTGCAATGTCTCCGGTACACCGACCCGAATCTACCACCGACAGGGGAGACAATTGAGTCGACACTCTTTCGCCCGAACTCACTAATCTACTGGGCGGTTATAACCGCATACGCTATACCTCGTACCACCCTGCTTCAACGGCTTAGTTGAGCGTTAACCGCAGCTTAGGCAAGCCATTAAGGACCCACGATACCGCTTCGATGGAACGAGGTCGTTGACACTAGTCTTACTGGGTACGCACAGCAGTCAAGACTGGATATTAATTGTGTTCATGTGCCGACGTTAGCGTTTTTGGGACGCCACTCAATTACCGGCTCAATTCGTTGACGACGAGGCCAGAAGAGTTCGTCGACCCCATGAACTACGTTCACCGGTTTGAAGGCGATTGATGCAGGGATTTGGAGGCCCCACCCCTTACACGCAAACAGCCCACACTTTCAGCACGCGAATACATCGGTAATACACTCATCGAGTCATGGTGTTTAGTTCGCAATGATGCTTGTTATGTAACCTTTGCAACCTCCTTTCGCGGACCTAATTTCGCAAGTGATACGCCGCAATGACAAGTTTTATCAACCATTGACTTTAATGTAAAACGTGAAATGCAGCGGATTCGCATTAAGCCCGCATTTTTGGAGGATCATGAATTTGTACTGAATCCTTCATCCCCGCCAACAACGTTGCCACACCGCAAACACCTACTACGGACCGTCCCGAGCTGTCTGCCCTGAGATTCGGAAAGACTCGGTCGGTCGTTCGTTGAAGTGAGCAGCGAGATATGGTTGGGAATATTTTGACAAAGGATGAGGACTCACACTTCACTTTTTGGATCCACATATTTTGTCTTCTTGGTGGCTGCTGATTATTATCATGTGATGCAGCGGTCGTCTTCTACGAACTGTTTCGTCTGTATATGCATGTTAATACTCCATGTACGTAAGCGAACTGTTATTTTTCATCGATTTGTTATGCTTCGTTACACTGTTGCAACCTCTAGGAGGGGTGTAGATAGTTTAGTGACTTTGTATAATTATTTAGCCACAAAAATTTTGTCACGATCGTAGCTGTCTGCGAACTCTCAAGTGAACTTGGTTTCAACACAGTATTAGTACTTCGTGGTTTATTTACTTACATAGCCACCTTATTGTTAGCGACAGCTGATTTTAAATATTCACTGTCTCCGGTGCTCGGCACGACAGATGTCCCATTAGTTACAGCGGAAAGACTTTTTCTTTTTGTCTTGCGTACGCAGTAAATCATTCCGGACTAACGATCAACATTCCTTTCGCCGTCAATTGGCTTTCGCAACGAGTCTCGGGAACTTTTCCTGAGCGATATACGGCAAACTGCTCATTCAATCAACCTGTTCTTCCGAGTCCATCAGTTATTTACTCATATTTCAACAACCTATCACAAGGTATGATTTTTGTTCAAACACACGCGAGCTCGACTTGGCAATGAACATCCCATCTCGACAAGTCACGTATGCGATGGAATTCTTCACAATTTATGTCTTCACTTGCTCCTGGGATTTCGTCGAGACAACTTGGTTCTTCGACCCACGTTAGGAGTTCAGCCACTACGCATACGTTTTTTCTTCTACCTTGGATTTACGCTCGGATACTATTTGAGACGCCGAGTCGAGGACAACTTCTTAATTTTGTATTTCATTGCGTTTTTGGACATCGCGAATTAGCGAAGCCCTGCATCTAGTAGAAATAACATTCCGCGAAGCTACGCGATGGACTATTTTTGTATATTTGTTGTACAGTGTAAATACGGGAATTTGTGCAATAATAAACTGAACATTTTTCGAGGGACTTTTTCGCATCTTGTGCGTACGAGGCATCCCCTAACGGACTTCCGTCATCGCTGGTCTGCATTAACTTTGGTGAGTAGGAAACCCAACACTTATATATATATATTTTCCTACACTATAATATATATGCAAAAAAGGCAGGGAATCTCATTTTCACCCCTTCGCAGAACCGTAAAACATCACTCAAGCCATTATACTATATATGAAGGACATGTTCGTGAAATTTGATGATCATTAATTACCTGAAAATTGAAAAAAATGCGCAAAAATGCCTTTCGTGTACGGTCTTTGCCAGAATTTGTGTGTGTTTTTGTCTGTACGAGGCAGTAATTGAAATCAATTATGTTTTATAAGGTCTAAAAATGAAGCCCTGAAAAACTGCAGTTAAAAACGATCATCGCGTGCTTTCAAAAAGTGAAAATCATGGAGTGACCAGTCCCCCTTTTTCCTCCATAACCTGTTGTGTAGCGGAATTTTAATCAGCTGAGAATAATTCATGTGCCAATTCTACCTGTACATATTCTACGATTGACATCATAAATATCTACAGTTTTGTGTTCCAGGGTGTTTATTTGTCCATCCAAACACTGGCAGATATGTCAGGCAGCAAAGTTTGATACATATTTTTAAATGGGGGCTTTCACAATGTTATATAGTGTCTTTAAGCAAGACATTATTAATCGTTTACAACCAGGGAAGAGGATAACAACGACAACGACCAAAAATACAAAGATGTGCCAGATTGTAATTGTCGTTCACCTTACGTGATATATGCTGATATTATAAGCCGATAATTTAGGTAGTCATGTTTTCACTTCTCCAGGTATCTTAACAGTCTAGTCAATATTTTATTGATATTATAAAGTCCCATCAGGTTGGGTTCTCCGGTAAGGCACTACTTGCAGTTCAGGCATGTGTGCACAATGCATTGGAATAATTATGAAATTAGCGTTATTCAGGTAATTTTTCCAAGTTCTCACAATAATATTGGTGATCAGGATTTTAACATGTATAATAAATATGGCACATTAAATTTCATATTATGACCGTACATCCTTTGTGCATCTAAAATATGTGTTGCATATTTGCACTCCGTGCGGTAATTACACTTAACACAGAAATTATGAAAATTATTTTTTTTTTTGTAGTTCAACTAATGTATAAATTTAGTTTGCGTTGAACTACGTTTATACATTCAACTTACAGTTAATGTTCCTCATTTCACCTGAAATGCTGACATTGACAAGCAACCCACGTCCATTGGTACCACTGTTCTGGTCATAAAGCTTTAAAGTCATTCCTCCACGTGATGACACAAATGGTCTATATTTATCTACATCTACATTGCCTTCAAAGTACGAGACTTTGTAACTTCTCCAGTCTGTAGATGACGGATGGTCTAGGACGTCAATCCATTCACAGTATGCTGTTTGTACGTCCCTCAATGTTACTTGAACATGCCTTCCCGTTGACATTGATACCACCAAGGGCGGATATGCCACCGTGAGCAATGGTTTATTAGGATATAGGTTGAGGGTGGAACTCGTAAAAAATTCACGCCAGATAATGACATACCATATGACACGTTTGTGTTGTTATTGCGGATGTATCAATTGTTTGTTGTTGCAATGAATATCAGTCCCGAACCAAAATTTAGTACCCTTGTCGTAGGAGGAATTGTATATGTGTTTGCAACATCGTTTTTTTTTGTTTAAGGTTTTAGGTGTTTTCAAACCAATTTGTTGTGTCTGCATTGCAATATTTTAGTTAACATTTTTAGTGTATCAGCATTGAGGTTTAGTCTTCATAAATGCATATCAAAAATAATTTAAAAGCCACAAGCCAACAATCACAATGGTAAAGAAAACAAATGTGAGCTACTTAATCTTCCATGCCCTAAGTGTGCCTGTTACGGTCTAAAAATAAAGCCCTGAAAATAAAAATGTATTTCAAAATGAGGATTTACTGCTTAATAAAGTAGAAATCTACTTAAGTTGACCGAATTCACGTGGCCATTCCCTGGCTTGGGTTTACTGTGTACAGATCTAGGCTATTCTATTTTCCACCCGACTGGAACTTGTCAGTGGCAGTATAACTTTCCAAACTGTGTATTTAGGGTGTTTATTTGTCCATTTAAACACTACCATGTAGCTCAGATATCAAAGTGTGATTTTTTTGTTTAATTGAAGCTCCACTGCTCCATGGTGTTAGTCTATTGCTTTAACATGCTTGAAATGTTATAACGTGGGAACATGTGTGACTGCATTTATCAAAATTAACCACTTTATGTCAGATATCTAAATTCAGATTTTTGTAGTAGGCCTAATTGAATAGAACATTTCATAAGCTACGCTGGTTCAAACATAACTCACAAGAATTAAAGAAATGTATGGGAAGTTATAACGATTTCATTTGTTGTTGTTTCAAACTATTGTGCAGTGCTCAGTGGATTTCTGTTCCTTGGGCAGTTTCTATAAAACATCATTTATTGACAAGCGCCGTGTTTGTATATATTAGGCAGCATATATCCACCCTAAGAAGGTAAATAACGGTGCTTCTATCATTTTAAAACTACTATTTTTTTTATTAAAACATCGAGCTACATACGAACGTATGGTGGTAGCAACTCCATACCATTTTCTATGGATAAGGAAGCAGACTGGACTATAAATCGAAATGCAATATTTTTTTATGACACGCCTGTTCCCGTTACGATGTTTTAACTCCGGATGTGAAACCTGTCCCAACTTTAGTGATTTGTAAACAAACTTGCATTTCTGTCGTCGATTCAGATGAAGATCCCCGTTCAATAGTTTGTCTTGATCCGTTAATAAATTCTTGAGAAGAATGGGCATCCAGCAAACAATTCGCAAACGGTATGTATCAAAGGGCCAGATCGTAAATGTGCAATTACAACAAGAACATGGATTGGACTTGAATTGTGTCAAATATCATGACACGGTAATTTGATAAAGGTCCACTAAGAGTAAACCACTCTCAGATTGCCGTGTTTGTGTAAATGCACTAATAATTACAAACTATTAAACGTGTTTCTATAATACTCAACTATGTTTGAAAATGATGACTACATTATGAGTGAAAGAAACAAACTGCAAAGCAAATTATCAATATTGATTTTTAAGTGTCTACTTTTTTGATACACACAAAAGTACAAACCTCCTCGTATTATTTTCCGAACCACATTTAAAATCTCAAAGCAGACCATTTATACTTATAATGAAATCATGATTTTATGTATTTAAATACAAGTACCTATCAATACAAACATCTAGCAATTATATATGAAAGTGTAATTGTTATTATTCAATAATTTGAATAGAATAAAAAAACCTACATCAAGACCCATGGTACAAACCTCCGTATATCGCGTGAACAACAAACTTGGCTCCACGTCCGGACGTCTGCCGATCTGACCAGTATTTAATGGTTGTGACGTTACTGGTAGAAGACACGGGACTTGGCCGGGTCGATCCTGTAGCGTGCAGTACTTGTGGAGACGAGGAAGATGGACCATTGTAGACCCGTGCATTTGCTGAACCGCGTAACTTGAAATCTGTGAAACGAACCAGGATGGTTGTATCCGACGGGCTCCTTACATACCAGAAGCATTCATAGTAGGCTCCGTCAAGATTACGATAGTGGGGTGTTGTCAATGTAAGACTGCGAACAGAGCTGTCCAATACAATAGTACTACCGCATGAAGACACCACATCGGTCGTTTCCCAGTTTGGTGTGTCTATATTCCAATATTAAGAAACAGAATGTGAGTAAACAGTACAATTTAGTTTTAATCAATGCATTTCGAAAAAAATATGTTATCAGGTGGATATAATATTCAATCGCAACGGGATACAAGTGTATCTGTATCATTTAACCTGTTGGCTACGGGAACCGGATGTATCCTGTGTTAACTCTATGGGATTTTCAGAATCTCGGAGGCAATGGGTTAAGGCCCCCGTCCTAATTCTTGAATGAATACGTCGAACTTTATTAAACACAACATACACCAAAGCAGGGACAGTAGATGACGATCCGTAGCAACCATTTCAAGGGACTTTTTAGCCATACATTCCAGAATATCGTCGGAGAAGGAATCAATCAACTGCTGCTTTAGGAATATAAATAGTACCAAATTATGTGATTAAACATATCTTGTGTTTGGATTAAATTCGGAATGATATGAAAATATGTAAGCTGTTTCTGTTTTGAATGAAAATAAAAGTTGAACGACGAGACATTCACAGTCAAACGATTATCATGGATTATGAAGGAATCCCACAGCAAAAAGGTACCAAGTAGTCTAAAATCACTACAAAATTGTATCGATTTACCTGAAATACTAACATCAGCGATAAATCCTCGGCCATTCTCATTAACGGAATTATCACGGAGATACACTTTCATCTCACCACGCGATGACACCACTGGGGGCAAACTACCGACATCACCTCCGATTCCTGTGATCCAGGTTCCCTCTTGAGATGTCAGATGGTCATAGCATCCAACGTAGACATCGTCTTCGGTTTGTACGTCTATCCATTTGAGTTTAACCTGCTTTCCAGGAGGACTCGTTACAAACCATGTACACCTGATATCCCCACTTGACGGCTGTTGATAGTAGTATGGCGAGTTAAATGTTAAATTGGGCATGGAATCACTCAACCTGATAGTACCGCCGCATGATCGTGGTCCAACTGTTGGACTTGCGTCTGTTCCAAAAAAGAAAATAAAAAATCCAGCTGAAACATCCATGGTTACAGCCCGTGTTACAGATAGAAAGTGTGTAAACGTCATTAATGTGTCCATAGTATTATATTGAGTAAAACATTTATAAAATCCTAGACGAACGTGTTGTTTATGGATTATGAAAGGAATGTGACCGTTTTTCTTTTTAAGTTTTCTGATATTTTGACCTACGACATAGTCACACTTTTTAGCTATTATATTGGACAATCGTAATTAAATAGTAAAAATAGGATTACATAAGTTTCCTCCGCTGGACATGATCTTGCATTTCAGCCTCGTTTGGGGTAAAACGCCCAGGAGTTACAAAAACGCTAACTTAAGTTTAATTGTTTTCTCACCAGTTTTCCACTATTTTGTTATCAGAATTCCGCTCGTGCGGTATACGATTTATTTTATGCTATACCATTATCTATCTTCTTCTTCATAAACTACATATAATGCACGCAGTTCTGAAAATGCACTAAATTTTGTTTGGTTAAAGTTAGATTCATGTCATTAAACTACGGTTAATATTCCTTCACCTCACCTGAAATGCTGACATCGACAAGAAATCCACGTCCGTTGGTACCACTGTTCTGGTCATTAAGCTCTAACGTCAGTCCACGACGTGATGACACCAATGGTGATATATCTAAGTCTATATTGCCACTAAGTGCCGAGACCCTGTATCTGTTCGCGTCTGTAGATGACGGATGGTTATAGACGTTAACCCATTCATCGTGTGCTGTCTGTAGGTCCTTCTATGTCAGTTGAACCAACCTTCCCGTCGACATTGATACTACCAACTACGGATATGGCAACTTGGAGATTGTTGAAGAACTATAATAGGGTAAGTGTGGCACTCGTCACAAATAGCACAACACAATAACATACCCTTGGGAAACGTTTACGTTGCTGTTGTGAGTTTATCCTTTGTTACAATTATTACAAGTCCCGAATCAAAACGCAGTACACCATGTACAGCTGAATTGAAGAGCTTGTTTCCAAAAAGATGGTAGATCCATTTTTTAATCGAATGTGACTTTTTTGGCATCAATCTATACAATCTTATTAGCTCTATCAGATAACACAAACAAGAAGTTGAAATTCCCACCCAAAAGTGGTAAAAAAAAACGGACAACAAAAATGACTTTATTTCCAAAAGGTGGTAGATCCATTTTAGTTTATTTCAAAAGGGGGTAGATCAAAAACATAAAAATAAAGAAAATATAAATAAAATAAAGAACAACTCATATATTTTATTTTCATATTCGCATTATGTGGTTCTTTGTTTGGTTAAGTTGGTTTCACTCGGAAACCTTGTAATGTGGATTAATTAATTAAACTCATTTTTCTTAGAATGCTATTGGATCTACCCCCATTTGGAAAAAAAACAACAACTACAGTTTGTTCCCCATTTTTCATCAAATTACATTTTTTTCTCAAAATCCATATAATTTTAGCAGCTCTATACGATAACCCAAATGAGAAGTTGAAATTCAAGCTGAAAGTTGTATAAGTGACAAAGAAAAATGAAATTCATTTTCAAAATAGGGTACAGGAATTAAGTTTATTTCCAAAAGGGGGTAGATAAAAAAAAATAATATAATCAAACATTTTTTAAATTACAAACTTACATATCTTTCTAGGCGTGGTTTCACATTTGCATTGCGGGGTACGTTGTAACGTTAATTTGGTTTTACGCAGAAACAATACAATATGGGTAAATGTAAAACCTCCTTTTTCTCAGTATGCTAGAAAGTGGATCTACCCCCTTTAAAAAATAAACTCTTCAATTGTGATTTCCAGCTCTACATTTAAGGGTTGAGACATATAATGATTTTATTAAATAAATGCACATAATGTTTAAATGTAAGAGATTTTCTCCGTGCAATTCGTCCATTTTTTCCAGAGGTGTAGTAAGAAAACTGCATGTAAAACGCTTTGTCTTGTGCCCATTAAAACCATCTTAACATTGTTAAACGTGACAAACTGTTTCCTAATGTTTGGCTTTTTACATTGAAAAGGGTCATTGATGAAGCTCCTCGCGTCAAACCTGCCCTTTACACAGTGCGACAGATAGGTGGACAACGAAATCTTTATTATTAAATCACGCCGAGATAGGGTCATAAATAAGAACGCCTAAATAGACGAACATTTACATTTAGTTCTGTTGATCCGTGGAATTTGAAATCAATTAAGTAAACTTGAATGTTAGTATCAGGGAAGCTCTTCACATCCCAATAGCACCAGTACTAGGCTCCGTGGGTTTGAGGATATCGGGGTGTTGTCAATGTAAGACTGCAGATGGGACTTTCCAATAAATGATGTTACCACATGATACTAATAATGAAATCATAATATTATGTCATGAAATACAAGTATCTAGCAATATGCATATGTAAACGTGTAATTCTTTACGCAAATTGATTATACAATATCTTGAATATAATAAAAACTGCATAAAGACCCGTGGTACAAACCTCCGTATATTGCGTTGACGACAAACTTGGCTCCACGTCCGGACGTCTGCCGATCTGACCAGTATTTGATGGTTATGACGTTACTGGTAGCAGACACGGGACTTGGCCTGGTAGATCCTGTAGCGTGCAGTACTTGTGGAGACGAGGAAGATGGACCATTGTAGACCCGTACATTTGCTGAACCGCGTAACTCAAAATCTGTGAAACGAACCAGGATGGTTGTATCCGAAGGGCTCCTTACATACCAGAAGCAATTATAGAAGGCTCCGTCCAGATTACGATAGTGGGGCGTTGTCAAAGTAAGACTGCGAACAGAGCTGTCCAATACAATAGTACTACCGCATGAAGACACCACATCGGTTGGTTCCCAATTTGGTGTGTCTGTATTTCAATATTAGAAATGCTATGTGATTGAACATCATGGTTAATTTTTCAAAATGCGTTTCCAAAAAAAAAATGATACCTTATCTGGTGTTAACATTATTCAATACCGGATTCAATGACGTTGTCTTCTTTATTAATGACCCCGTCGTATTTCGTGAATGAATTCGTCAAACTACAGGGTAATTTCTCATTCGCTAATCTAGCCATTCTCCACTCTCATATATAAGAGCAAAAATTGCTAGCCACTAACTGCTACCAGTATATAGTAGTGCAGCCA
>JZLH01S0481154.1:3593-13863 GCA_001188425.1 Eucidaris tribuloides
ATTTGTGAAAGATAAGATGCTGTTAATGGGGGAAAAAATCGTGGATCCTTTGTGATTCTTTATTTTGGTGTGTGTTGAGGGATTTGGGAGGCGGCGGGCGTTTACGAACCAGATCCTATATGTATGGGGCGCGAGTACTGATACCATTCCAGAACTATGGCTTTGCCGCCATCCTTTTTCCCTTTGCATCATATCTACATCAAACTATTCGTTGATAAATGCTGACGTCTCCTGTTGTGTTGTCTCGTTTGTCCCTCCTTAAACAGTATAGCCGTTTGTATAACAGCAATCATGGTGATCTCTCGTCGTAATGCGGGCTTGTTCCCCCACAAATGGTACCTCTCTTGTTCCACTCTTCCTACATTACGTTAACCTCCTTCACTGTGTTAGTGTATGGTGAAGAGGATTCAATGTACATCATTTTGTACTTTTCGTAACTGGAAACGAACCCAATTCGTATTGCAACTTAAAGGCAAGGTCCACCCTGACTCAGTTGGATTTAAATAAAGAGCAACGAACAAGTGAGAGAAATATATTAATGAAAGTTTTGGTGCAAAATCCACTGTCAAAGAAGTAGCGGAGTCAACTGGTCAAGAGTTTTTATATTTGTGTGACGTCCGACAAGCGACGCAGCTCCCATTGTCAGGTAAATATAATTTACCCACACATATATTGTAACGATGCTAGTTTATCAGCAGATAAAAATTAGAAATGAAGAGATAATTACCTATAAGGGACACTGCATGCAAAAGTTATATGTAATAACTAAGCATTTACTCAATTGTAAATTAGAACGCTTATTTCATACATCTTCTGTCAAAAAAAAATAAGCTTATCGGGATGAAACCGCAATAATAAGTGGCAATTATTGAATTACTTATAAATTACAGTGATGAGTAAGAGTCGTATATGTGACGTGTGGACGTCACACAGAATTATTAAGAACTATTGAAAGTGTCATAAATCCGCTATCTTCTGATGGATTTTCGTCAAACTTTCATCCATATAATCTATGTTTCTCTCGTTGTTCGCTTGTCTTTGGAAGAGCCAATTTTGAACGGTCAGGGGTAGGACCTTGACTGTTAATCAGCTGTAATTCTTTGAAAAATTGTGATGCAAACGTTTACAGAATGAAGTTTGAGTAATTATATTTCTAACAGTAGATATCGTTTATCTATACCATGTAGCCAATAATTTTAATTTACACGCGGAATTAGAAATCATGTCAACAATTTCTATTAAACGAAAGTATAAACGAATTGCCCACAATAGAATTTGGAGTTCTCAATAGTAGTCGACGCATTCCAGACTACATTTCATTTTTTATTGCTTGTGGCCTGCATTGCCAAGTAGACAATTACATGAAAGTGGCTTGACGAATCACAGAAACAGTAACAGGCATTGTTTTGTTTTTTCGGCGAGATAGACATTATTTAAAGGATGTACTAAGAAAGCAGGTTGAGAAGGTTAAGAAGTAACGGATAGAAGACAGAACGGAAGAAAACTTACTTGTGTGAAGATGAAGTACAAACTGGGAAAAGAACGGTCGCCCTACAAAAGACATCTTAATAAAATCAGGCAGGTGATTAAACAGTGATTGTCGATGGAAAGTCGATTACAAATCGTCCTCGAGTACTATATCTAAAGGATTTGTCTTCTTTTTGTTTAGTTGTTATGAGAAGAAAAAAGAAAAAAGTTTACGCTGTATTGGATGGAATTAATCGTCCGCCACGCTGACATTAAATTATTTGACACCCAATAGACAACTACACATAACAGGGCCTCCGTTAAAGATGAATATTACTGTGTTTATAAATTCATAAAATCCGGAATTTTATGATATTATAATTTAAAATTATGTGGACAACAAATAGGTCGTATGCTTGTGATAAATTTCCTTAGAGAGAACTTTTGATACATACGTTGAAAATTTGGAAACTATAGGAAATCGTCCCCGGATCAGTCGGCGCGATATGTCCTTGATTCGCGCGGAGTCACCTAGTAGTGTGTTCATATAATTAATGACTCGAATCTCAATCTTGCCAGTTTCCAGAATGATTAAGACGATGAGTGAGTGTCACCCAAACCCATCGAAATTTAGATTGCTGAACCAGACATTAAGTTTGATGTTGAACGCTTTTGCATATGCAGTCATTTTTTAGTTGGATATGTGTGTCGCACGTCACTATATGAAGGAACAAATCAGCTAGACATGTGTCGAAAACAGAAAAGCGGAATTTCGGGAAAAATGTAAAGGCATTATAAAAGGTTATACTTGAAAGCAGGCTATGAAAGTTAACAACGATTTCAGAACAGACTGCGCGAATAAACCGTCCTATTTGTGTGAGTAAGAACACTGAAATCGCAATGTAAGAGGGCCATAGAGAGACTGATAGGACAGTGATATGATTTGAGCAGTCAAAATACCTCAAAGAATCAAAATGGATTTAGGCTGGTAAGGATTTTGTCCTTCTTTTAGTTTGGTGCTTTGAGAAAAAACTCAAGTATTACTATGAACCTATAAAGACCTATATAACACTGGTGGATAGACACGTTCGTAAAAAGTTGTCGAACGTTTGGCTATCTTACATTAAGTCTGACAGTGTTTGAATGGACAAATTAAATCACCCCTCAAGGAAACAGAAAGTTTTCGACAGTTATGCTGTCACTACTACAAATAGAGTGACAGCATAACTGTCCAAACTTTTGTGTTCTAGGGTGTTTATTTGTCCATTCAAACACTGTCAGATATGTAAGATAGCAAAGTTCGACAATTTTTAAACGTGTCTTCCACAGTGTTATATAGCGTCTTTATAGGTTAATGTAATACTTGAGTTTTTTCTCAAGCAAACTAAAAGAAGACAAATCCTTCCAGCCTAAATCATTTGATTCTTGAGGTATTTTGACTGCTCACAATCATTCACTGTCCTATAATCTCTTAGGCCTCTTACTTGCATTCAGTGTTCTACTACACATGGACGGTTTATTCGGTCAGTCTGTTCTGAATCGTTTTAACTTTCAAGCCTGCTTTCAAGTATAACCTTTAATAATGCTATTAATTTTCCCGAAAATTCCGTTTCTGTTTTCAGCACAGTCAGTGATTTTCTTCATGTGAGTGCACAACAATAAAAAAAAAACTGATGATGCAAAGTTAACATCAATTAATGTGGTCGAATCTAAATTTCGATGGTGTACACTACATCATGTAATCATGGAAATGGCAAGATTGGAGATGGTCTTTAATTTAGGACACAGCTATAGTACTCCCGGAATCAAGACATATCGCGGACGTGTGGGACATTTCCTATATTTCCAAATTTTAAGTATGTTAAAAGTTTCTGTTAGGAAAATTTCACAAGCATACAGACCTATTTGTTGTACATTTATTATCAGAAAATTCCATGATGATTAAATCTGTTGTGTAGCTTTCTATGGGGTCAATAATTAATGTCAGGGCCGGAGATTAATTCAATCCATACAGGTATAAAACTTTTTTTTTTTCTTCTCAAACAAACAAAAAGAAGACAAATCCTTTAATTGGTACTCGAGGCATTTTGACTTCTCACAATCATGTCACTGCCATATAATTTTTTTAGGCCTCTTCAGTTTTTTACTATTCACAGTAAGTTTTTTCGTCTGTTCTAATTCGTTTTAACTTTCAACCTGCTTTCTAGTAACCTTTAATAATGCTATTCCGAAAAAAAAAAATCCGTTCTGTTTCTGTTTTCAGCACTTATCATGTAATTGTCTACTTGGGCAATGCAGGCACAACAATAAAAAGAATGATGATGCATAATTACATCAATTTATGTGGGTGAATTTAAATTTCGATGAATTTGAATTTCAATTCCCTTTAAAATTGTACCATGTATATAAAGATTTACTTTAAAATAAATTACTCAAACTCATTCTGTAAAGGTGCATCACAATTTTTCAAAGATACAGCTATTAAAGTCAAGGTCTACCCTGACGTCAAATTGGTTTCAAAACAAGCAGAACAACGAGAGAAACATATTGATGAAAGTTTGACGAAAATCCATCAGAAGAATAGCGGATTTATGAACTTTCAAAGTTTTAATAATTTGTGACGTCACACGTCACATATACGACATCTCCTCATATGTCATTTTATAGTAATTCAATAAATTGCCACTTTTTATTGGTTCATGATAACTTATTTTTTTTCAGAAGCATGTATGAAATAACGTTTCTAATTACATATTGAATGCGCAGGTAACATCATTTTCAATTTTCTGATAAAATAGCACTTCATGGAATTTATATTACATGACAATGGGGAGCTGCTCGCATGTGACGTCACAAATTTAAAACTTTGACAGTTGACTCCGCTATTCTTTGGTGGATTTTCACCAAACTTCCATTAATATATTTCTCTCATTGTTCTGCTTTTATTAAAACCAACTTGACGTCAGGGTGGACCTTGCCTTTAAGTTGAAGAATTGGCGTAATGAACAAAGTCTTTGGGAAGCCGACAGACAGGATCAATGTCTGTTACAAAGGCCTTACTGTTTAAGGGAGGACAGAGAACACAACGAAGACGTCACATTTAAGATGGGTGTATATGCAGGAAGGGCGCGGGTCCGGAGGGTCGTACGCCCCCCCCCCCACCAAAAAAAATCAAAGGATCCACATTTTTTCCCCCATAACACATCTTTTTCGAGGGCCTTTTTACAATGGCATAAATGAAGCACTAATCAGGTACATTTTAATCACATCTTGCTGTTATTTCATTGTAAAAAGTCCAAACGATTATGATCACGACTTACCAAGAAATAAAAATCTTTTTTTTGGAAATCACATTTTGCCGCTGTTATTTCATTGTGAAAAGGTAAAAAAAAAAATCTGATCATGATTTACGACCCACCTAGACAACAAAATCATACACCGTCCCCAGATTAGATGGTTGATTTCGCGAACGAGTTGCTTGGGGGGAAATGACATCTTATGTGGACTGAACTCATTTTGTTTTACAATATATGGTAATCTTATTATTTTTTGTTTGCACTTTTTGAAATTTATGACGAAAGTGCCCCACCCCTATATCATACAGGGTGGCCCAGAAAGAATGCTACGAGTATGATCGCTAATTTCTTCGACATTATCGGCAAAATGTCATTAATTTTATTTCGTTGCTTAAAACATTCCTTTTCCAATAAAATGATACCAAGATCATTGATTTTGAGTAAGGCGTTTTGATTCTAGGGCCATTTTTCGGAGGCAATACAATATCCCAAATTTGCCAATTTTTCAACGGCGGCGGTCATTGGAACGCCGAGATATACTGGCGTCTCAGCTTAAACCATACCGGACAACCGCAATGACAACAAGGGCTGGTTAATGCCATCGCTGCTATTCATATAGTGAAGACGATGACGAGCATATGTCTCCATTGTCTTCATCGTGGTCCTTTGTCCGTGGTATATGCTGTTAGCTGAGACGCCTCAGATATCTTCGGCGTTCCGATACCGCGCCCTGTTGAAAAATTTGGCAAATTGTGGAATGTTTGGTTGTTTGAATGAATTGCATTGCCTGGAAAAAATGATCCCCACCATAGCAAATCAAATGCCATCAAAATCAATGATTTGGGTATCATTTTATTTGGAAAAGGATTTGTTCTCTAACCAATTCGAAATAAAATTATATGATGCATTTTTGCCGATAATGTTGAAGAAGTATTAGCGATCATACTCGTAGCTTTCTTTCTGGGCCACCCTGTATAGTCTTCCAGTACGCTTGCGATGTGGTTAGCAATGTACTTCTTTGATGTAACTTTATGGGAGCTCATTCAGATGCTACATGTACATGTGTATATAGCTACACACACTATATACAAAATTCAACATTGGCATTTGTAAACCTACTCGATACCATGTAATATTCTTTGAAAACATGTTGATTCTTTTAGTTAATTGAATTTGCATCTATCTAAACCTTATCCAAATCTGGCAGTTGGCATTATAATGTAGCAATCCAGTAAATCTCGGAAAACAGATTTCATTAATGCAGCCTTTGAAAAAAATAAAAGTATTTATATACCCACAGCACAAACAAAGTTAGTAACGGCTGCATGGTTCTGGTATGAAAGCTGGGGAAGGGTGGAACTAGGCGGTATAGGCCTATATAGCTGAATGTGGTTTGGACAGGGATGTATAGGCGAAAGGCATCGAAGTCCACGGGTGCGCCTAATCGTTTTCAAGCATTTCTTTACACGTATGTGATGTCCACTTCATTCATAATGTGTTTTCATGAAAATAGAGACTAGAGACATTTGTTTAAGATTTGCAAGCACAATATCATACCCAATGCACCCCTCCCGCCCCCCCCCAAAAAAAAAAAATAGCCGTACGCCTAATTAACACGACATAAGTGAGTATACTCCCAGTGTGGAAGATGGCTGGCTTCACACATCAAACTTTACAAAGAAGAACTCGTTTGTCGCCCTCTACTGTGAATATACCATATAATTTATTTTGATGAAGTTGAAGTATACATGTAACAGTTGTGCTGTGAGTTGTGAGATGAAAATACGGGCCTGAATAGGGCACTGTTGGTATATCGTGAAAACAAAAATGATTTCCGATTTCTGCTGTGTTTTACATACACTTACATAATGCATTAAAGTGATAGGCTAACATTGTGGAGCTTCCATTAAAAAAAAGTCAAACTTTGATATCTGAACTACATAGTAGTGTTCAAATGGACAAATAAACACCCTAGAATAAAAAAGTTTGGAAAGTTACACTGCCAATGGCAAGTTATACATGAATAAACAATAAAACTCGGGGCGAGTTTTATTAACCTAGGTGTACACACAGTAAGTCTATGGGAGGAAATGGGCAAGTGAATCTGGTCAACTTACGATTTTCACTTTTTTAAAGCACTAAATAATCATTTTGAAATACAATTTTTTCAGGGCTTCATTTTTAGACCTCATCACAGACACTGGTAGCATGGGGAATCATGCGGCTCAGGTTTTTTTTAACTGTGGTAAATGTTAGCCAATACCTTTAATGTCCTGAAAATCGCTCCCTTCTGTTTGTGAGAAACCCCACATTTTCGCTGATATCAGTTTGTCATTCTAAATATTTTGTTTGCCAGATTTGATGTTGTCTGAAAGATTTATGAAAACGTCATATCGAAAATAGTGGTCTGGCTTTAAACTTTAGAATCTCGATTAAATATGCTGCAATTGTGTTATACTCTGCAAATGCAAAAGAATGGCATCTCTACTCCATTGACAGAGTGAATATTATTTTAGCCCTGTAACAGTGGAATTCCACTGGAAATTACGCTTAACAGAGAGAATAGCTTCTCTAAATTGCTTTTGTTTTTACTTCAAACGAGAGTGGTTCAGTTACTCAAAATATAAATGATCCCTATACCCCACGTAAAGAGTTATTTGGGATCACTTTAATTCGTTCAGAGTGAAAAATCCCCTACAGTTTAAAGTAAAATCATACTTTGAAGTGAAATCCAGTGCAATTCTGTATAACCTCCACTCCTTGCAGTTCTGAAGGAAATTTACCCCAATTTGCATTAGTGGCTATATAGTGATCCTTTGGGAAGTGATTTCCATTACCTTGAGAGTGAATTTTCACTCTATATAACGTGAGCTAAAATATTCAGTCTCAAAACTGAGTGGAAATTGTGCTTTTGGGGGCATATCGCGTTGAGGGAATGAAAGCGCTGTCTGTCACATCTTATTATTATTGGTCTGGCTATATGGTTGTGGGGGGTGGAGCCCCCAAAAATCATGCCTGTTCATGGCCAGCCAGCACAGGGAAGGGTGGGGGGGGGGGGTCTAACGAAAAAAAATCAATCTTTTAGTCACTGGCAAATCCGACGGGGGAAAATGCGGCCAAATCATGCTCGTTCACGGCGAAGCAGTGCAGCGAAAATCGCAAGAAGTGTGACGGTGGGGGGGGGGGGGGGGGGTCCGACACTGAGAAAAATAACGGCAAAATGCGAACCAGGAAAAAAAAATCAGCCATTTCCGCAAACACTGCATTTTTAAAGAGGTGTGAAACTTTTCAGAACACTATAAGGAAACATAGGGCGGCCCTGTTTCAGAGGTAGGCCTGTAATGTTTTTCCCATATTCGTTTGCATTTCTATTCAGAGCAAAACTAGGAACCCCCCCCCCCGCCCTCCGAAAATAAGCTTACTGTTAAACACTAACGAAGCTTTTAACACAGTTCATTCTCCGTTGATGCCTTATTTCTGGATTTCGCAAATCAGATTAAACATAAAATGAAAATCCAAAACTGTCAACTAAATTTGAATTCATTTCTAATCTCCCACCCCCGCCCCCCGGGGGGGGGGGGGGACCGTCAATTACAAGGTGTAGTGCCTACACCATGCGCGTGTATGGACTTTCAAAGTGGATCGCCTTAAAATACATTATATTCTGTTCGATCCAAGAATAACCTTAAACAAGTAATCAAATCTGAAAAAGATAACACTTTGAAAGTAAACCTTCTATTAAAAGTATTACCCTTTTTCCTGATTTGATAATCATTTTCAGCTGTAATCTGCGCGGCAGGGGCGCAATATCCCAGGGGGGGGGGCGGGGGACAATTCCAATCCCCCCACGGTTTGAAAAGTGGGGACACAAATATAAATGTCCCCACCAGAAATTTACATGCTGTGGCCTAAGTCTGCCAGTCTCCTGCCGCTCCTGCGTGAATTGTGGTTTGGCTAGTAATTTGGCGCAGCGTAAATTCTCTTCTTGACGTCGCACAAAATGTTTTGGTCTCATCGCGTTCCCTCCGGACCCGGACCCCCGACCCCCCCTTCTCTGAGCGAGTTTTTCGGCGGTTGGTCGTGACCGGTAATAATTTTACCTTGATTATGGAGATTTTTTTTTTTTCGACCACTACCATCCCCTCGCCCGGCTGAAGCGAGTTTTCGGCGGCCTGCACGTGACCGGGAAAAATTTTAGCGACGTGGGATCTGGTAAAAAAAAAAAAAAAAAAAAAAAAATCGTCACTACTACTCACCCCTCGCCCCCCCGTTTTGGCAGCTGGCGTGACCGGAGAAAAAATTGGGGGGGGGGGAGGGGGGGGGGTCAAATGCTTACCGGGATGGCTCCGCTTCAAACACCCTTTTGTTCATTATGGCATTGGCATGGATAGACTTTGATGAGCCGCATTGTCAAAGTGTTTAAATCCAATGAACAACGTGGCTTCTTTCCCCCGTTGGGGTCGAAAACTAGTTACTGTATAGTGCTCCTCTGCACATGCACTCAGTGCACCAACACCGTGCGTTCTTGATTAGTTCGGTATTCGTTATCTCATTTATTGGTGTACAAAATCTACCGATCAATTCAGCACAAAAACTGATAAGGATCAGTTTAATTTTATAGAATTCGTACAAGACAATAATGCTGAGCTTTATTATGTTGCTGAGTGGATTAAAACCAATAAACTCTCCCTAAATATTGAGAAGACACATTTCATGCTTTTTAGTAATTCACTGAAAAATTTACCCGGTAATATCAAATTTGATGGAACTGTACTAAAGCAGGTCCAAACTAGTAAATTTTTAGGTATAATTATCGATGAGGATTTATCTTGGAAACATCATGTGAACAATGTGTGTAATATTGTTTCTAGAAATATAGGAATGATTAACAAATTAAAACACCTTTTCCCACGATCTACACTGAAGTCTTTATATTATGCTATAATTTATCCCTATCTCAGCTATATGGTATTTTAGCTTGGGGTTATGGAAGCAAGACCCTAATATACAGAATAAGAATACGATACAGATTATATGGCTCATACTGAACCTCTCTTCTTATCCAATAACATCTTCAAAATCAATGAAATATATTCTCTACAATTAGGTATTTTCAATATTTCATGTTTCTTTGGAATAATAATAAGTTACCACATATTTTTGATTCTATGTTTGTTAGGAAGTTAGGAACCAACACTTTCATAATTACCCCACACAACAGTCTCGCTCTTTCCATTTACCGAAAACTAGAACTCTCTTTGCAAACCACATTTTTTACTTTTGCTGGACCCAAATTATGGAATTCCCTCTCTCCTAGTTTAACTCAGCTGATAAACTTACACTTTAAGCGACAACTTGAAATTTACCCCACAAATATTTTAAACAAAGAGGTAACTTTATCTATAGACGTTACCCGTTCTCTTACCTAGTGTGCTCTTTAACAGAAACGCTGCATTTATTGCAGTTAGTTTATATCTTCCCCTTGTAATTGATACTTTCAGTTGAGT
>JZLH01S0481154.1:22716-36290 GCA_001188425.1 Eucidaris tribuloides
TTTGGGTCACTTGCTTTAAAGTTACAGTGTCATTCCGTTACCAAGTACGGTAACGGAATGAAGAAACTTAATTGTTTTTTAATTAGTAGGAGTGTCAATGAAAATAAAAGTTAGTCTATAGTGTCAGTCTACCTGAACCTGCTTTGCATACAAACTCTCCAAAATTTTCTCTCCTCAATTTTCTGAATAAATTAAAAAATGAGTGTTTTTCGTTAACGGAATGACGCAAAAATAGACACAATTGTTTAGAATCACCAAAGCGTAACAAAATCCATAGAACGCAATTTGACTACATGCATTACTTTCTTTGACACAAACTACAATTGAGGGATTTTTAAGATCTTTTTGAATTTTGCGGGGAAAAAAATCTCATGTAATTTTTCACATTTTCAGGCAAAAAATTAATAGTAATTAACCTGGAATTTTAAGTATGAAAATGCAACAAAAATGTAATTCTGAGTTCAAAATCAGAAAATTTGGACTTTTACCTTGAATTTGACACCAAATTTGATGGGGTACTATGTTTTTGAAATTTTGGGTACCATGTCCACTTTCGCGTGGAACTGCCCAGTTGTATTAATGAGTCATTGAAAATATCAGCTCCAGCATTTGATCTTATTTATCATTAATTTGATAGTACAGAGAGGAACAACAAATTTATTCTGCACCGATACGTAATTGCTTTATCATAACTAAATTTGCTTTATTGGCATGACCGAAGATGGAATTTGTTTCAAAATTTGTATTTATTAAATATTGGTTTATGCAAAGGTGGTTTCGAAATATTGAAATTTTGTTTGTGAGAAATGGAGGACTTGCTGAAAGGAGAGACTGGTAGTAGTACCAGACCTGCCAGCTGACCATATTTTGTCTGGAATGTCCCTATTTTTGGCATAAAAATTACATTTTTTACCCATTTCTTGATTTTTGTCCCTATTTTTTGATATAATTGTGTATAGTGAAGTATAGGATATATATCCCTGTTCATTTCAATTTTTTATCCCATTTTGTCCTTATTTCTTAGGTCTTGGGGTTGGCAGGTATGTATTACCCATAAACTTTCTGATTTGGCTTGCCAACACCAAGTACGGTTGCACATTTTTCACATTTTTATTTGACGTGTGATTTTTATATACATGTATGACTCACCCTCCCCTTTGTTCAGTTCATGTTTATCTGAAGTGATGTACTGTCACGTACTTGGCATACTTTGATTTTTATCACTTTTTTTATTGTACAGTATATATCATGTTGATTTCTACAATTATATTCCATATTCCATGTGTATCTCCAGTGCCAGCAGAACCACCTGCGGACCAAGAAGTGCAGCAGTGTCCATGACAATCCCAATGGCTTCAGGGAGTACATATTCACCACCACCCCCAGCACATAAAGCTGAATGGAGGTTATCACCGTATGAACATAAAAACTATGATGCCAAGGTGAGCAAGATATGCATAATTCTCCATTTTCAAATTCTTTTTTGTTTCATAACAAGTTGCCTTGAAAGTGGAAATTTTCAGAGCAGCTTGTTTTGTACTGTTTACAGACAGTATGTGTCTCAAACAAGTTACAAATTAAAATATTTGATGCAAGTATTATAATATTTCACCACTGTTAATGTGATAGATATTTTGATGTTTTGAATATTCATAAATTTGTGAGTGCTCCCAGGTTGAAAAATTGCAACTATGCAAATTGGCTGTACTTTAAAGTGAAATGACAAGGTTGGAAACAGTCTTCCATTCTGGATAAATCGTTCTTGAATCGTGTATACTTTGTAGGGTTTCTTGTTCTAGTTTGAAAATTTTTCTTTTATCATCAACTGTTAATGTGATAGATATTTTGATGTTTTGAATATTCATAAATTTGTGAGTGCTCCCAGGTTGAAAAATTGCAACCATGCAAATTGGCTGTCCTTTAAAGTGAAATGACAAGGTTGGAAGCAGTCTTCAATCCTGGATAAATCGTTCTTGAATCGTGTATACTTTTTAGGGTTTCTTGTTCTAGTGTGAAAATTTTTCTTCTTTTATCATCAATCCATATCAGAAATCACTGTCACATGCAAATTTGTTATGTAACTTTTTATGGGCCCAATGTCTAATATAGCGCTAACTTTAAACATGCTATGGTATTTAAATCTCTATGGACTTTATGTGTACTCTTTGGTGCAGATCTGCGACTTCTGCACGTTAAGAGTTAAAGGGCATTGCCATGACTTGGAGAAATATAACATGTCTCTGGAACCAAACTAATTGAAAGATATTTAGACGTATATACCAGATGATGTGTATCTCCTTGCTGGAAAGACTTGTCTTGAATTTGTTTACGTACGGAGAATCAAGCATGAACACACCAGTACTAAATTACTCTCGTGCCCCGATATAAATTAATCCCGTAGAGAGCAACACAACAGATTTGCCTGTCACAATGGATATAGACAGTAGTTCATTTTAATGAGTCAATATTTGACCACGGTATTTTCGCAGCAGAATCCTTTCATGGGTTATTTCAGGGCTCCACACTAACTTTTTTTTCTACTGGTCCGACCTGTTCCTGTCGACCTGTTCCTGTCGGACCAGTAGAAGTCAAGTTTTTCATTATTTTACTGGCCCGAACCTAAAATTTACTGGTCCAAAAAAATAATTAAAAAACATTATTTTATTATTGACTGCCCCCCCCCCCCCCCCCCCCCCGGCCAAAATAGCATACCATATTTGCCAGCTCCTATGATGCTAACAACAACTGTCGCAAGTTCATGCTTTTTTTTGGTTGTGTTTTTTTTTGCTGTCGGACATGACTCGCTATGAGATTAAGTTTCGTATTATGCTAAAAAGAATTGTCGGGAGTTTGATTTTGACCCACGAATATTAATTTCGCTAATATCTAGTTCCGTATTACGCCAAAAATAATTGTTAGGAGTTTATTTTTGTCCCGCGGAAATGAGTTGGGGTAATATTTAGTTCCGTATAATGCCAGAAATAAAAGTCGGCAGTTGATTTTGACCCGCGGATATTAATTTCGCAAAATTTTGGTTTCGTATTACGCCAAAATAGTTGTTAGGAGTTTATTGTTCGCAAATAAATATTAACGCAATTCATTTCTGGGGGGACAAATAATCTCCTAACAATTATTTTGGCGTAATGTGGAACTAAATATTAGCGAAATTAATATCCGCGGGTCAAAATCAAACTGCTGACTTTTGTTTCTGGCATAACAGGGAACTAAATATTAGCCAAATTCATTTCCGCGGGTCAAAAATACACTCTTAACAATTATATTTGGCGTAATATGGAACTAAATATTAGCGAAATCAATATCCGCGGGTCAAAATCAAATTGCCGACTTTTATTTCTGGCATAATACGGAACTAAATATTAATCAAATCCATTTCCGCGGGACAAAAATAAACTCCTTACAATTATTTTTGGCGTAATACGGAGCTAAACAATAGCTCCGTGTGACGCCCGTTTTCTCTGATATATCATTATATGGGACAGATTTTTTTACTGGCCCTGTCGGACCAGTAAAATTGGCCATTTCTGAAATTATACTGGCCCGACAGTGATTTTTACAAGTCTCGGACCGTCGGACCTGTGCCAGTGTCGAGCGCTGGTTATTTGATTGTAGAATAGTTTCTCCCCACGTTGAGGACTAACTCCAATCATTTTATTTACCTTTAATTAAAAAATACAATGTGCATGCTTATTTTTCCTCAAGTAAACAAATTCAAGACAAATCCTTCCAGCCTTGACTTGCACTCATGTCAGTGTATACATTAGTGTACGGTTTGACTTATGTGATTCTGGAAGCATTTCTGATTGCTCTCCGTTATATCATTGCCCTTCAATGTTGATAGTAAATCAAGTTGTGATCCTCATATTCAGTTGTAAGTTATTCCGAACTCCAAATTCCATAATTGTGTTTTTTTAGGGTTACATTTTTATATGTGGTGTATACAGTACATTCTAATGAAATATGTGTAAATTAATAAATATATCAGCATTAAATTGGTAACAATATATCATGGATATGAAGACAGATTCTTTTTTAGGGGGGGGGGCAGTTGGTTCTATCCATCATTTGTCATTAGACTTTTAATATGAGGTAATGTTTTCTTTTTTCACTTTCTGTTTTTTTATCTTCATGGCAGGCCAATCCGGATTCTTTCGGACCTTATTCCCGCGGATTTGTGATTCACTGCTCCGCTCCCAAGTCCTGGTTACACATGAAGCTGAGAAGGACTAAAACCACCCTAATGTGATGGGTAGATCATGTGACAGTTGTCATGTGACACGGTGGTCATGTGATGGCAGAAGCAATACAGTATTAACACTCTATGGAGACGGGATGATGTGAGAATGTGAATCGCCAAAATCACAGATCAGCATTATGTATCTCCTTCCAGCTTCCAGGAACAATGAAGTTAACATTCCCAGAAATCTTGCATCATTTTGCATGCATCTGATACTAGAGCAATAAGAGGGGGTGTGGGATATAGAAAGACTGAATATAATTCCACATGCCAAGTTGTATACAATATTTTTAAAAATTGCCAGCTGAAATGTCATAACATTATTACAGTATACACCATACACCATGGATTGGTTAGAATCAGTCCCCAGTCTGAAAATTATTTAAGAAATGAATCTGTTGTTACTGTAAGCATGAACTATTAAGCTTATACATGTGCATGTTTTATTTGAAGATTATTCTTATGAATTATAAAACAGTGTGGACTGATGCTTTTGGACATGTATTCCTCAGGTTAGTGCACAATTACTGAATCAAATCAATTACTTAATATGGTAAGAGCCAGGGATAAAGTCGAGGCCGACCGTTCTGAGTCACAAGGCCGCTGGAAAAATAGTTTTCACGTAGATTTTGACTCAGTCTGAGGCCAAGTGACTCGGTCTTAGGCCAAGGATGAAGTCTGTGACTCGGTCTGAACTCTGAAGCCAAGGATGGAACATTTGGCCTTAAGCCCGGCCTCGACTCCATCATGCTAAGAGTGTCCTTATGCATGATACATTTCTTGAGTAATGTAAAGAACATGTGTTTGAAAGCGATCAGTAAAAAGCTCCAGCACTATTCGTTACTTTATTCTGTGCTATCTTCAAATGTCACTGAATTGCTGAAATATATTTTATAGCAATTGATTAATTTCAGTATATCCAAATGTTACATATTTTTATATGAAGGACAGTTCTCAGACCTGCACTGATATGTTTCTTTAGAGGTAGATTATGAGAGTCTGTAATTCATAGCCAGCAATAAATCGGTGTATACAGTCTATGCAATTAAAGCAGAAGTTTGCTAACAACCACCCAAATTAAAAGAATATATATTAGCAGAGTAGAGCTTGTGTTGAAATGTTGATCGTTCAACCAAAATTTCAAAATGTGTGCAGTTATAGCAAAATATGTAGCCTCACTAGCCTGTTGCTGAATTTATACACAAAGGAGAAATGAAATTGGACATCTTCTCTTTGGTGGTACATAGCCTCTGGCAATTGGGTACTTTTACATTTTCAAATTGTTGAAAGTGATTTAAAGTATAATAATTTGTTTGAAAGACATATATTTCATAAATATGAGGAATGTGTCTTCCTATATTGCTGCAGTACTGTTTGCAATACACAATTTACATATTTGTATTTTTCAGTTGTGTGAACAATGAGTAACCAAGCTATTGACAAAAACAAGTTATATTAGTGGAAGCAAGATCTGTCATTGAAAAGAGAATGAAACACTTGATGCAAAACAAGTATTTGGAAAATGAATTGAAAATTGTGACTGAAAGGTTTTTGTCTGATCATAATAATCAGTCATACATGCAGATACTAAGGAATAAAATATTCTGAGACTTCCAAATTTATGCAAACACTATACATGTATTTACAGAAAAGGTTGTGATATGCATGAAATGCTCAATACATTACAAAGGAATAATCACATTCCAATAATTCCTTTTCCTGAAGATTTCTGGAAAAGGTTAAATTTTTCCAAGGTCATATTCTTAGTGTTGACACTGTGAGGACATAAAGGACTGGGAAACTCAAGTAAACAACAAAATTAAAACAATGAATTTGTTGTACATGATTTTATATGCAATTCCTGAGGCATACATAAATAAAGTAATTAGCAGAATCTTTGGAAAAAGCATGTTTTTGAAAAAAAAAATGGTGAAAAAAACTTGTTAGCGATTGCATATTTTAATGAAACCATTAAAATAATTTGTGTATTTATTTACCAGATTATACACCTTACATGCTGCATACATGCAATCTTGCTGCTCAGAAATACATTTAATGGTTCTAAAATGCATTCTTAGCTGGTACTTAAAACATAACACAGAATAATTAGCGGTTAAAAAAAAAGATAGTGTCGGTTATCAAAGTCTCCTCAGGACATTTCATAATTCTGATAATTTTCGATCTAGTACTACCAGATGTGATAAAAAGTGTGTATCTTATTTCAGTTTTATTTTGAATGAGCATGAAGTTGTGAAGGAGTTTGAAATTATGCCAGTTATTTACAATGCCAATGAATGCTGTATATAATGTTTTCATATTTGTTTTAATTTTTGCGTGTACAATTCTTAGATTTTTGAAGAAAAGAAATACAGGGTGTAATACATGCCATTGTTACATGCATTGGCATAAATCGGTGATGTCGTCACCAAGAGGGGACGGTATATTATTCATCCCTTTAGATGAATATGATGACATCAGATTTTTGCCAGTGGATACATGTTATTGAATCTTGATGGAAAATGCTGTGTTGGTTCAGAACCCAGAATTGACTACAAATGACAATTTAGCAACATGATATAATGTGGATTAACAATTTTGCCCGTAAATGCAGGCTCCAGAACTAGAAAAACATAATTTTAAAATAAAACTATTTCTGTAATATTGTAATTTTTTTTTCGCTGATTGCAGATTAGAATTACTACAACATCTGTATAAGAAAAGAGAATGTCACCCTCACACACATACCTATAGTTCACTATGAGTGATTAAAGTGCCAGTCAATAGAATGATTGGATATCTGGGTTGAAAAAATATCCTTGCCAACCCAGAATTTATGCATGTGTTACATTGAAATGGTATACTGTAGCTTTAGAAGCATACGTTAAAATGTAAGTTGTATTAGTAATTATAGTTGTACATATAATGTAGTATGTAGTTCATTCTTGCCAAAGAAATATTCTTAGACATACGTGTAGTGTATGATACATGTATCCTCCCTACAACGCGCCATATTTTAAATAAGACCTCTTCAAGATATAATTTCTTACTCTTTTTCTATTCTTAAGGCAGTTTACTATTGTAAACATCTTAAACTTTACTGTCATGAGACTTCTCGGTACACTGGATATAATGATACGAAGAAAAAGCCATCATCTTTTATGAGTAGCCTTATCCTCCTTGTCACTGTCTTATGAAGTTAGGAGGTCACTTTCGTCTTCGAGGGGTGTGGTCTTCTTCCTGAGACCCCTTCAGAGGAACACAGTGACATTTTTGGTTTGCTGGAAGTTTTTCCAAACCATTAAAACCGTTTCATTGGTAATCTGAAACCGAATTACGATGTTAGTGTTAATTAACACCCCACCCCTACGGGGAGCAAAAAAAAGGGTTAAAATTTATGTTCCATCCCCTCTGTAGTGGGGGCGCTTGTATTTGATAATCTCTTTGCCTTGGAGAATGAACGAGAAAGTATATTCATTGATTTATTTTTTAAATTTTTTAATTTTTTCAATAATAAATGGAGTAGGACATCATTTTAGAAAGACCCCTTCAACGTAAAATGTATGCGTTATATTGTATGTTGCAATACTTTTGAGTAGGGAGGGTAGCTTATATGATTTGTGTCCCCACTGCTATGAAACCAACAACGAGTTGCAAATAGTATTCCTGGAGAAGTATGAAAACTGTGTGAATAATGAAATTTGCCAATCAGTTTAGTGTCAACTACCATGGCAACAGTGCTTCACAGCCAATCAGAGCCCTGGATTTATACACAAATTGAAGTAGAATGGCAAATTGATATGATGTCAACTTTTATGAAACGGGGCCCTGAAATCCCAAACATTTCCATATAATTTGTTTATTTTTAGTGTTACTTCCCTCAAATCTTAGTCTAAGTCAGTGGAAAAATATTTATTTTTGTGAAGTTATTTTCAAGACTATTCTTTGGTGCACTGTGTAGGTTGCTCTGACTTTGCTCAATGAAGAAACAACAAAATTAAACCTGATATACATGTACTGCACCCCTTGAATGGTTCTTCCGCAAGAAAAGTTTATAATGCAGTCATTGTCGTGCACTTTTTTAGTCCTAAACTGAACAGGCCTTTATATCAATTACTGAGAACATTTGAGTACTGTTCTTTGTGCACATACAAGACTTAAATGATTTGTTTCCTTTGTTAAAATTTGAAATCTCATTTTCACTAAATTCCACTAACTGATTACCTCTACTTGTCATTTAATCACTTTCAATGTCCAATACAGATGAGTTGTCATGATTGTAATATGTACCAGTACTGTTTTCTCATCATATATATATTTTATATCTGTGTGTTTGGGGAGGGGGTGGGGGGGGGGGGTAGGAAAAATATAAGCACATAACACATTTCAGAGTCTGACAGACAATTGACAGTCTTTACTAACTTGATTGAGTCTCTAGTTTTTATATAAATTTTGATTTTGCTCAAGTGGAAATTAGATTAAAAGCATCATCATGTGCTATAATCACAGGGCAACACAAGTAAAATTCTTGGCATGCTGGTATATATTCTTTAACATTCCATAATCATTTGCTGAAATTCTGTCTAAGGAGTGCCCATGGACACTTATTTATCTTTGTTATTATTGCGAATTGACTATCATGTATTTCATACAAATCATTGCAAATATTTTTTATTGAATTTTCCTAGCTAGTTTTTTTTTAAAGTTTTGAATGAAATTTGTGGGTAGTAGACAGAATGCGTGAACATCCTTTGAAAAATTGTCCAGTGTTTTTGTTTGTTTTTTGCACCAGATTGTATATAAATATATGCACCATACTATGCAACGTGGACACAAATAAATTGTTATTTATTAAGATAAAACTTGTGAATGTTCCTTGTATTGTTTTTGTAGGAGTAAGTATTGCTGCATTGTTGTTGTGTGAGTGGTTGTGGAGTGATTGTGTTAACAGCTTTGCCTACGAGACCCTGTATTTCATAAATAGATTTAATGCATGACACATCCCAGGTTTGGTGAGTTTGAACATTTTACAAAACATTTTACTGATGCATGGGGGGGGGGGGATGAATGACCATAAATGTGCAAAAATGCCCCCACCCCAAATTACTTTCTTTTTGTCCACTTGTAAGCTAAAGTGGTTGTACAGCACGGCCTGCCTGCAGGGGGCACTTCCATGCATGTCCCAAAAAGGGTCACCTTTTCGCATGATATCCTTAAACATGGGTCCCAGTCCCCCCCCCCCCCCCGCAAAAAAAAAAAAAAATCGCCTGAACATGGGTTCACATTTCCTGTTTTATGACAAATCCTGAAAAATGTGTACATTTTGTGATAAATCCCTAAACATGGGTACCCTGTTTCTTAAAATTTGCCCATGGGATTAGGGGTTCAAGGTACAGGCCTTACTCTCGGGACCATCAAAAAGAGAACCCGAGCACCCCCCTCCTTCCTGGCCTGCCCAACCAAGTACCACTAAACCAATTGACTTCACTCCCCCCCCCCTCCCAACTTTGGAAAGTCCTGGGTCTGCCACTGCTGATGGAGCTTCCAGTCTCCAAGAATTGTTTCTTGATTTTTATTCAGCCTATATACTTCTAATAGACTGTTGTATAGACTTGAAAATCTAAAATGACTGAAACTGCAGCAGTGAGGGCTATTATTATGACAGTTCTCAATTTGTACATGTATTTCATTTATTTATATAAGCTTATTTACTTGTTTATTCATTTATTTATTAGTCTACTTGCGAGTTGATTTATTTGGTTATTAACTGATTAAATTTTATTAAGAAAACAATCAGAGTTTCATAAACTACATCATACAACTGGGCATTAGAATATAATCAAAAATTTATCAATTAATTGATAATGAGTCATTTACTGGAATTTACAGGATGCTGATTTGAAACAAAGGACAAGAGAAGAAAGCAGATCATCCTGTCTGCAGTATGCATGGAACATGTCCAAGATTTGTTTCAATTCTATCAATAAAAAATAAATACATTCAGTAATATATAGATGCATATTTTCTTCATGTGGTCAGTTTTCATTTGTTGTTAGTGGTAGATTGTAAGTAGACATAGTGAAAAATATGAATATACAACAATTCTGTTTTCATATACATAAATTCCTCCGGTAAATTCCGTCGACAATGATGTAGATTTGTAGATCTGTAGAAATGTTTGTTTATGTTTACAACTTCACGCGCCACATCAATCATCAAGCAGAATGTCTTTATTGCCAATTTAACAAGCTGCAAAATTATAAATAAAATTTGATTGTAATTTATTCAGTTAAACACCAGAAGACTTTTCAGAATTAAATTAGGTACGAATATATTTGTTGATGTTCAATACTAATCAAATATATTATTTGGATTTTTAGATAAACCACATATATTAATAGTAATGATTACATTAAAGGGCCCTTTACATATGCAAATTACGCTTCGTTGGCGCGGCTTGTCCCAGCGCGCGTGGCTATCGAATTTTTTCGTTGTCAATTTCGACGATTCCGACGTGAAAGACGCCAGATTCCGAAGATCTAACGCCATTATTAGTTCCATTTTCATACATCAGTCGTCCATTGTATCCTGCAAATTGATGTTCTGTTGTCAAATAGATCGTCAAAATATCAGAAAGGTGAGAAATTTGCAATTACATGCCGGGCCGGGCGCTCATAATTTATGCGAATGAATGAGTATCGTGCCGCATACCGGTGTGTAGATCGTTGTGCATGCATAATTTCTTGCGTGGTGTGGCCTGTCAATTGTCATGCCTGTGTGCATGTGTGTGTGTGTGTACAGTCCGATGAAATATCAGGAACAACTGCAGAATACTAATACTATGTCTCCAGAGAAGACAGTGTGTGTCCGTTTTACAAGAGGGAACAAAAAGAGCGATTTTCCAATAACGCTCAGTGAAACAAAACACAAATTTCTGGGAATTACCTTTGATGCGAAGTTGACTTGGTCCCCCCATATTTCAAACATCGTACAAAGAAGCAAGATCAAAATAAATGTTTTGAAAGGACTTGCCCGGACGAATTTTTGTAATAACACTAAAGACATGTTATCGGTCTATAGAGCTACAATACGCTCCTTGCTGGACTATGGCTGCGAAGCGTACGATTCAGCATGTAAGAGTGTAAAAGACCGACTAAATACCGTCGTTTATCAAGCTCTGTCGATATGTTTGGGAACCCTGAAGGGTACATCCTTGGAAGTTTTAGAGGTAGAGGCGCAGGAGAGATGCCCTTAGATATAAGAAGAAAAATGTTAAGTCAAAGATATAGATCTCTCGTTGAAACTGATAAAAGTCATCCACTATACAAGAGTATACAGGTATACAAGATTGTTGGCAAGACATTACAGCCAAAGCAAAATAGAAAGACAACCCTTTGGGAAAAGAACTATTACTCCAGCAGATCTAAAAATTGCTTCTTCTGGGGTAAGTACTAAATTTTCACCTCTTCCCCCTTGGCATCTCTTTTCACCAGAAATATCTCTGGAATTAACCGAGTTAATCTCGAAAAATGACAATCCATTATTTCTTTTACAGAAAAGTCTAGAAATCATAAACACGAAATGGAACAACTATACATGTATGCATGTATTTACGGATGGCTCCAAAAACCCGAACAACGGACGTACGGCTGCCTCCTTTTGTATTCCTTTCTTCAAAATAATTCAAGTCAAAAGACTGCAAGATAGCATTTCTACTTATCGAGCAGAATTAATGGCGATTATTTTGTTCTTGACATGGATGAATCAAATTACAGGCGTTGTTATTTTTAGTGACTCCCTTAGTGCCCTGCAGGCAATTAAGACCGTGAAGGATGCAGTTTTAATAAATGAAACTCTCATCTTATGTACATATTTACATAATAAAGGAGTCTCTATTCATTTTGAGTGGATCCCAAGCCACTGTGGGATTATGGGAAATGAAGCGGCCGATAAGGCAGCGAAAAATGCCCTGAATAAAAATGATGTAGAAATGCACATCCGCTTTACTAAGTCGGAAAGTAAGTCCATTCTCAAAAAATATTTTGTAAACGAATGGCAAAAGAGATGGGACAAGTCAGCAAGTTTTTCTGAAATTACATCAGAAATATGTAGGCCTATCTCAAACATATGACTGCAAGATGAAAATAAGAAAGAAAGAAACCTTACTTTACCGATTGAAATCAGGCAATATTGGTCTGAATTCAGATTTAAAGAAAATCGGCATTCATGAAACAGGACTATGTCCATCATGCCAAGTACCCGAGACTGTATATCATTTTTTGATAGAATGCCCATTGCACTTAATCACACGATCAATGTTGCTTACAGATATAAACAAGATTAATGTAGAAGATATTATTGTGTCATTAGCTTCAGAAACAATGTACACCCAGAAAGCTTTGACAGACTTTGTAGATAGAAGTCAGAGATTTCTATCTGTGACTGATCAATAATTACGATATTGAAAATCGCTAACTTTGAAGTTTACAATAGAAAATCATTTTGACTAATAATAACTCATCGTGAATATATTTCAAGAATAATGTAGCTTGTATATCTACCAATTAATATACATGAACTAACATGCCCACAAAATGAGCATTATTCATTGTATTTTATTTTTTTGTCCCACTTTTATGAGTATTGATTTCTTTTGCATATGGGCCCTTACGCTCTTGTTATAAGTATGCTATTATTATTATTTTTTTTTTTCGTTAAAACAAGACCAAAATATCGGCTTGTGGAAATCCATTGCTTTTGCCACCTCTGTCTCTCCTCCGTGCATCCGGGAGGTCTAGGAGCGGCGTATATGATAACATCTACAGCGCCCACTGTTACTTGTGAGTAGCAGTGAAGATGGCGCGCGCGCCGCTCTGAGAAGCCTGCTCGACGTACGGAGCCGGGTTGACCATAAGATGCAAAAAAGCGGAGGTTGTAGTTGTTGAGGCCAGGCATCGCTGTTTTTCCCTTTTTAACTTTTTTGAATTCGTATGTTTAGATTATATGTACTTTCCAAACTGGCGTTAATTAAGAATTAGCGCCTAAATTTATAGAACACCCAAAAGTTTTAGGCGTAAATATTCAACCATGAATGCACGCGCCATATAAACCAAAACAACAACACAACAACAACTCACATAAAAACTAATGCACACACACACACACACACACACACACACACACACACACACACACACACACACACACACACACACACACACACACACACACACACACACACACACACACACACACACACACACACACACACACACACACACACACACACACACACACACACACACACACACACACACACACA